>CM067368.1:9235725-9258426 GCA_034401795.1 Chaetoderma sp. LZ-2023a
TCGCAATTAAAAAAATTATATTAATTTGTACGGAATAAAATCATCATATGTTGAGATTTATTTCATTTCATTACACCTAGGCCCACCCTTTAAGATTCTAAAAATATACAATTTTGACAATTTTATTTTCAAGCATTTTGCCGTGAATGTAACTGGCCTTTTTAATGTATTTATTTTAGAGGAGATATGTAGGTTCCTATATATGCACCAGGACAATAGGGAATGGCGGGCAACCTGGTGTAAATGAAGAATCCTGCATAGGATATCTTTTACTATTGCATAAATAATATTGAATCTTGATTCTCGTGTTCCGTTGATTTTCTTTAAGTTTTGCCAGAGTTATTCCCCTTTAGAAATACAAACCTCGTTTCCGGTCTATAACAAGTGTTAGACTAAATGGATTTAAATTATATCCGGAATATACCTTAATACTAGAAAGGTGGGGTGTGGTGGGGATGTGGGTTGGTGGTGGGGGGGGGGGGGGGGGGGAGAGGACATGTTCGTGTTCCATTGACTTTCTTTTATATTTGCCAGAGTTATTTCCCCTGAAATATATAAACTTATGTCATGTTTTCGTTTCCGGACAATAACTTATATTAGAATAAACAAATTCAAACCAAATTTGCACTATATCTTAATACTTTGAAGGCGAAGGTCGAGTTTTTATTGCGTTAATTGCCGGGGTTATCCCCTTTGGAATGTTCAAACTTTGGTGAATCATCTGTTTCCGGACAATAACTTAGGTTTTGCAAATTGGATTTGAACCAAATTCAGAATATAGCTTCATATTAGTTAGACGGATGTCATATTTTCATAATTATTTGCAAGAAGTATTGGCCTTGAAAAATATGGTAATTCGTTCATTTCTGAGCAATAACGTAGATTAGTCTAAACGGATTTGAACCAAATATGGAAATATAAATAAAATAGGAGTAACACAGACATAAGTACTTATTCAGTTTTGTCAATATTTGTCAATATTTGAGTAGCTATTGGCTTGAAAAAAATTAACTTTTTAATATGGAATTTGTAATGGTCATTTCTTTGTAACAAATGCCAATGTAAGCAGATCAGTTTTGCACAGCAGACAAATGTATTGTCAGTTTACTTACAACTCAAGCGGGATTCGTGAGCATCTGTATTGCTCGTAATCCTTGTTTAACTTGTATTATTGCTAACATAAAAATACTTAACATGGCACGTTAGCAAATGTTGTTGTGTATGGCCAAACAGCTCATCAGTTAATGGCATATATGTCTGTTAATGTCCGTACATTGTAAATATATTGCGCAGGTATATCATTCTGGTCCAGACTGCCAAGAGACCTTTCTATAAATATAATCGTGTATCAACTTTCAACAAGTTCGTTAAATCATTTTTCATTATAGGATAGTACCAAACCCGCGCATCCCATATGACACTCTGTTAAATTATGCATTTTCGAGTATATACATGTAGTAATCAGGCTGTAGATCTATGACTGCCAGTCCGTAAGAATAAGTTACCTTTCCAGTGTATCCATCCATCATATGACATCATAATCAATTACGTGGCGTGTATGGTGACGTCATAATCATTACGCCAGGGATGACTCGAGTTAGTCCGTCTTCACTGCTTAACAGTCTGTCAGGTTGTATGAATTGTATGTCTTTACTATTTAAAGGACAATTCCGGGATTGGTAAAAGTGTATTTAATTTGGAAGACTATTACTTGACTAACATATTGGATTCTAACTAAAAACAATTGACAAATAATACGAGTAATTATACCATCGTAAACATGGGATTATTTTATCTCCCGGGCGGCGCCATTTTCTTGCAACGAGAGCGAGATTTCACGAGATCCTGACGTCATCCCCGCACCAACGCTATCTTTGCCGAGCACGACGGCTGTACAGTAAATATGTATATGCATGGAGGCCTAACATGTGCTTAATTGTAATCGTTAGGACATTGTCCAGTTAGTAAGTTTTTCAAGTAATTCTAGTATCCGAAGTCGGTGGGGAATCGTTGACCCCTAGACCGCTGAAGCATAGATTCCATTTTCTTTTTCCTATCAGAATGTGTTCATTTTGGTAACAATGCTGCTGTAAGTCAGTACTGTGTACGACAGCAACACGTTTCGGCAATATTTTTTTTTCCAAATGTACCACGGCCCTATCTCTGTAAGTAGGCTATTACGCATTTTACACCAAACGATAAGGGTTAAATGAAGTGGCACACTTGACCCGTGTGTATTGTCAAATTACTCAGCCGACTCAAGATACCGTTAAAGCGTGTGTCGCAGGCGGTGTAAATATATATTCCAAGTAAACGTATGATATGATAATATTGCCGGAACCACAGAACCGATTGTAATAATTCTGATACCTACCTGTAGCTGCAAATTCGAAGATTTGTCCAATGCTATGGATGTTAGAATCGGCCTAGTGGTTCAAATGATACACTCTGCTGGAGAAACTAAGCCAGCAAAATTTCAAGCAAAATTTCAGGATGCGCTCTATCCATCATCCCATATCAGAAAGAGTATTACAGCTACAATGACAGAATTTGCTGTGCCGAAGCTTTACAATGATGTCACATAACGGGAAAAATTCCATCAAAATATCTTAATTATTGAAATTACTACAGCTTGCCTGGCAATATTAATCGGCGACGAAAATTTTGTGTCAAAATGTTAATTCATTTGGTGGTATTTCTGGCAATATTCACGTGAACAAAATTATAATTGGTCAGGCAAACAGCCATTTCTTTCAACTTTAAGCGCACTCCAATTTAATGGCAATACGCAAAGATAGAGTCTGCAAGACAAAAAGCATCTCATGCCGAATTTTACCAAAAAAGATAACTTATTCTCAGATCGTATCTTAGATGAGTAATTTTTTTTAAATATATTCAAGTCTTTTGAACCTCTTGTCCGATATTAACATCCATTATATCATATTAATCCTGAGGTCGGCACCTATTTAGAGATCCTAGAATCATTTGAATCGCTTCAGCGGTTCGTCTGCTATTATCATTTACGTATACTTCCTTAAAATATATACGCGTATCCCTAGGCCTCGCCCCTCCAGTCATAGCAATAGGGGTGGCGCTGGGCTGACGTCGCTAGACACGATAAAATGGCAGCGCCCCATGTGCGAAAAATTGTCAATTTTACCGACTTTATCTAGCGATAGTTGGTTACGCTATTTCTGTTTGGTTATTATTCTGGCGCAATTTCATTAAACATGTAATAATCTTTCAAATAAAGCACACTTTTTAACATCCCGGAATTGTCCTTTAATAAACCTGCTGTTTAATATTTTGAGACTACTTTGACTGGGCGCATCCAGTCAAATTAGTTTCAAAATATTAAACAGCTTACCTGTATAGTTTTCTGGAAATTGATAGTCAGGGAGTGATCGATCCCAATACGAGCGAAGTGTGGATGGAGCTTAACTAGGTATGGGCGGAGCATAGCTAAAACTGGAAAGATCCAGGGTCATGAATTCCCAGGTATTTTCAGCAGCACACTATCTACATGTATATATCAGTCTTGATCATCACTATGGTAACAGTAATCACTATTCTAAGATGCCGCATTGGTGTTGAGAGTACCAGATAACTTATTGTCATGGCAATTGAGAGTGAATATCGGAGTACCACGCTAATATAAGAAGCAAATGTATCCCACTGAATTCACCAGGCATTCATCTAGTTAAGGACCACTGTAGAATTTTTCATGCAACTTGAATTACTTGATTTCGTTATTCCCATCTAACATAAGTTTTAAAATTTGTAAATATTTTTACTATTTCGCGAATCGTGGACGAACAACCTAAAATTGCACGGATGACATCTCAAATAATCCTTTTTCATTGCTAGTCAATACAAAGATTACTCGTCAAGCCATGGGCACCATACTGGGTTTCAAAATACAGCAGTATAACCACGTGCAATATTTTTTCTCACAAATCTATCAGCATCTTCGAGAAGGATTAGTTAGTAGAGACTGTATTCCAATCCGATCCGTCATTATCTCAACCAGTTCGAAATGTATGCTTTCCACTATACACAGACGGATGAATTTTCAAATCTAAGCATTTGATTGCTGGACAAAGTGAATCTACGATGGTATCTTCAGTTAGAACCGGGCAGTAGCGAACTTATTCACGGCAAACCTTATTTAGTGACGGTAACAGCACCTTTTATGTAAACATACTCCTTTAAATTGCTAAGCTAACCGAAGCGGCCTCTGCTGTGGCCTTGAGAAATGTCAATTTGCAGGCCCAGAGAAGAGGATTTATTTTGTCAAATTTACCATTGGAATGACTGGCTTGGTTACCGAGCTATTGTCGTAAATTTCAGTGTTAAACTTACAAAAGCAATCTATTAGCCTGCAAATGGACATTTAATGAGCAAAAAAGTTGAATTTTCTTTTTAGAAATGTGAACCTCCAGGTGTTAGGCCAAATACGTGGCAGTTTGAGCGCGTTGGTGCACAGATGATACACGACATGTTAATACAGATGCTATGTATATTCATTCCTACTTTTCATTGGTATTTTATTAATGGTATGTATCTTTACTCGGTGAACAGAAAAATCGCTTAATATCGGTTCTAACAGTATTGGAAGCTATACAATAAACAAATGGATCGACAATTGCATTTGCCCAAGCACCTGCCCATATCAAGTACTGTTCTTGTAAATATGGAACATCCCATACTGTGTGGACAAAGGTGTACATTATATTAGGCAGCCAGGTGAGATAGAACAATACAATTACGATTACCATGGCTCGAGGATCTGAACTTTGTTGGCGTCCTTCTTGGCAATTTAGTGTTTTGACACTGGCAGATTGTAGCGACATCTTTACCAACTTTGTGCTGTGAATCACCAGAACAAGAAATGAAGGAACTAAGATTGCAAGAAAAATGAAGATGTTTTGTTTTAGCTTTCCTTCGTAATCATCTCCATTGTAGTCACATACGACATACGTGGCGTTGTTCACGTCATTCACAGTACGGGTGTAAAAATTAAATGTGACTGGCACTGAACAGACTGTACAAATTGCCCATATTAAAGTACAGCCCTTCAACACAGGTTTCCATGTCACGTGGACTCGTGCCCAGAGAGGGTGACACAGCTGTGCATATCGCATGCACGCGAAGAAAACAAGATGGTAGACACTAATGGCATAAAATTGTACCACAAAATACATAGACAACTGACAGAGAAAATTTAATCCTGTGTCAAACATAACAGGGGAAACAAATGCAAGACATATTACCGCGGCCAGGCATGTACCTAGATCACTGAAAGCCAAGGATGTGATGAGACCGAACAATGGAGACTTGAATCTGCCAGATCTAAGCAGGTAGAATACAAGGATTGTATTTGCTATCGTTCCTATGCAGAAGAGGCCCACTGGAATGCCTTTCAAAAATCCATGGCCGATTCCTGAAATACCTGTGATGTAATAAATACCAATTTCCTTCGCAACCGTGATGCTTTCGTCAAACATAGAAATGTGCAATCCTTCATTTTCCTGATATGCCATATTTGGAAAGTAGTTCGCTTGTCAAATTTAATATGCATTCAGCTTACCTGTAATAATAATAATAATAATAATAATAATAATAATAATAATAATAATAATAATAATAATAATAATAATAATAATAATATAGTGCTGCTACTACTACTGCTACAACTGCTGCTGCTGCTGCTCCTGCTGCGGCTGCTGCTGCTGTTACTACTACTACTACTACTACTACTACTACTACTACTACTACTACTACTACTACTACTACTACTACTACTACTACTACTGCTGCTGCTACAGGACGTGCTGCTGCTGATGCTGTTGTTGCTGCTGCTGACTACTACTACTACTACTACTACTACTACCACTACTACTACTACTACTACTACTACTACTACTACTACTACTACTACTACTACTACTACTACTACTACTACTGCTGCTGCTGCTGCTGCTGCTGATGATGCTACAGGACGTGCTGCTGCTGCTGCTGCTGCTGCTGCTGCTGCTGCTACCACTACTACTACTACTACTACTACTACTACTACTACTACTACTACTACTACTACTACTACTACTACTACGACGACGAGAGCTTAGTATATTCGATGGTGGAAGGTGTCTTCTGTTCAGCCAAGCTTTAACTCACAAACGCCCGTTTCCCTCAATAGCATCGCTCACTTACCTCTATACGTGATATATGTACACAGCGCATACAATATAAGGTCACTATGTTTAGATCCAACGTGTATTCTCTATGCTAATAATTATTCTATGTAAATATATCACTGAGAAAACCGGTACCGACAGAGTTTACAAGAGAACAATATCGATCTATCTAATTGTGTTGTAAATAGTTAGCAGCAGTTTAAATGTCTTACCATCAAAACCACCAAATGAGAATTGATTATCCGTAACAAATCACGGTTAATTGTGGTGTCAATAATTATTCCATCGTAGTTATGTATGTAGATATCTAAGCAACAAAAAGACGCTGACGCACAGACGGATTCTTTGACCATAGCAAAGCACTTAGGGTTGATACCTTCAAACAATAAGTCTGTTTGCAGCATCTCATATATATAATCTGATCTGTCATGGACTGGACAAGAATGGATGGATCCAATCTGTCGTTCAAATATATGACGCCATAATAAATTATGTCAATAGTTAACTAGTCCCAATCCTAATGATGTATCATAAAGTTAAAAAATTTAGACATAGACAGCAACAGCCCCTAGTCGAATTAGTTTCAAAATATTCAAAAGCTTGCCTGTATAATTATCTTGAAATTGGAATTCCGCTAGAGAGAGAGGGGGGGGGGGGAGAGAGGGAGAGAGGGAGATAGGGAGAGAAAGAGGGGGAGAGAGAGAGAAGGGGGAAAGAGGGAGGGAAGGAGGGAGAGAGGGGTGAGGTAGGGAGGGAGGGGGGAGGGCGGGAGGGAGGGAGGGGGGAGGTAGGGAGGGAGGGCGGGCGGGAGGGAGGGAGAGAGGGAGAGAAACGGAGAGAGAGAGAGAGGGAGAGAGAGTGAGAGAGAGAGATAGAAAGAGTGAGAGAGAGAGAGAGCGAGAGCGAGAGCGAGAGCGAGAGCGAGAGAGAGAGAGAGAGAGAGAGAGAGAGAGAGAGAGAGAGCGAGAGAGAGAGGGAGGGAGGGAGGGAGGGAGGGAGGGAGAGAGGGAGAGAGAGAGAGAGAGAGAGAGCGGGAGGGAGGCAGGGAGGAAGGAGGGAGGGAGGGAGGGAGAGAGAGGGAGATAGGGAGAGAGAGAGAGAACAGGGGAGAGAGTGAGTGAGTGAGTGAGTGAGTGAGTGAGTGAGTGAGTGAGTGAGTGAGTGAGTGAGTGGGTGGGTGGGTGGGTGGGTGAGTGGGTGGGTGGGTGAGTGAGTGAGTGGTGAGTGATGAGTGAGTGAGTGAGTGAGTGAGTGAGTGAGTGAGTGAGTGAGTGAGTGAGTGAGTGAGTGAGTGAGTGGGCGGGGAGGGAGTGATGGAGGGGAGAGGGAGTCAGGGAGGGTGAAGAGAGATAAATGGACTGGCTAAAAGCCAGATAGTCATGTTAAATGACCATAATAGCACGTAATTTGTTCGGCACGTGGCCCACACACATTAACACAATAGTGGTTTCAAATAGTTTAAGTGCGTGAATATTATGCAACAAACAATGGATCTTTCCAGTTTTAGCTATGCACCACCCATCCCTAGTTTAGCTACACCAACGCTTCGCCCGTGTTGGGATCGATCGATCTCCAAACGCTCTGACTATCAATTTCTAGAAAATTATACAGGTAAGCTGTTAAATATTTCTAATCTAATCTAGTCCCTTTATAATACACCTTTCCCACATTAGCGTAATTTACGAAAATACCTTCCCTTAATGCATCGCTCATACCACTTCCGACTGGTAACCGCGATAGTCGACGAGCAAACAGCATTACTTCACTATGGGAATCAGATACAGTGCACTTTAAGCAGTGCATATGAAAAACTATGTTCATAATATTTTTGAAGTCATATATCATTGGAAAGCTAAGTAAATTTTCTATACATTTCTGTATTAGTTTTTATAGTTTTATAAAATTTAATACAGTTGATTGCAATTTTAAAATATCCCCTATTGTCCACTTGATTTACTGAATCTAAGTCGAATGCTGTATTTTATATACGCCAATAACTCAATGAAAACGTTACAAAAATATAAGACATAATGGATTAATGTTTCGGCAATTGAATGCGCTTTCCAATGATATATTATTTAAATAAGATAATGATTTTAGTTTAACATAGGAACGGCTTAGATTGCGGTGTATTTTGGTGCAAAAGTAACTCAATGCAGGTTGGCGGCGGTACCAGCCAGCAGTTTTGCTCTGAGCATTGATTTAGGGGAATCCTGGCGTTATGACGTCACTGTGGGAAAGGTGTATTAAATTTGTACGCAGTATTGCTGTGCTCCTACACATGAGGTTGATTTCAAGTTGACGCTGACGATGACGATAATAATTACGTTGACTGTGGCGATGGCGGTGATGGTCGTGGTGGTGGTGGTGATGATCATGATGTAGTAGTAGTAGTAGTAGTAGTAGTAGTAGTAGTAGTAGTAGTTGTAGTAGTAGTAGTAGTAGTAGTAGTAGTAGTAGTAGTAGTAGTAGTAGTAGTAGTAGTAGTAGTAGTAGTAGTAGTAGTAGTAGTAGTAGTAGTTGTAGTAGTAGTTGTAGTAGTAGTAGTAGTAGTAGTTGTAGTAGTAGTAGTAGTAGTAGTAGTAGTAGTAGTAGTAGTAGTAGTAGTAGTAGTAGTAGTAGTAGTAGTAGTAGTAGTAGTAGTAGTAGTAGTAGTAGTAGTAGTAGTAGTAGTAGTAGTAGTAGTTGTATAGTAGTAGTAGTAGTAGTAGTAGTAGTAGTAGTAGTAGTAGTAGTAGTAGTAGTAGTAGTAGTAGTAGTAGTAGTAGTAGTAGTAGTAGTAGTAGTAGTAGTAGTAATAGTGGTGATAGAATAACAGTTACGTCATTGACGGACACTTGTTTTGGGGGGCCATAACTAAGATAGTGGTTCTTAAAGACAGGTGGTTGTAAGACCGTCCATGTTAAAGAATCACCAGCACGTGGTCCCAAAAAAGCATCTGATATAAAAACTAATCTTCATAAAATGACCATCCGTCTTTAGGGACCACTTCCAGATGCCTCCCTAAAGTGCTCGGTTACAGACATGTTTTACAATGTATCCATATCAAAGGACAACACAAACAGGATATGCATGTTCAATTTACCCAGTATGTAATGCTACCCGGCGTGCAATGCTACCCAGCATGCAATGCCCTGATTCCATAATCGTTGTAACTATTGGACGCCATATTCGTTTAGTCTCTTGTCTGCACAAGCCAGGATTTCTCAAACAAAACCAACCCGCTTGCGCGTGCAAATAGTCAGTTGTCCTCCAGCTCTGGGAGGGTAAGCATGCACGTAGGGCGTATTCATGGCAGTACATTCGACAATCTGTATTTCAATATTGTTCAGAGAAAGTGTGTCAATCTCCAGGAGAAAATATCAGAAAGACTTTATATACATTGACAGTAATTTGCGTGAAAGTTGTTGCTATCAATGACAGCACCAACATTCAGTCAAATTGTTGTCAAAATAATTAGTATGTAATGCAATTACTACCTGCTATATATTTGATAAAAATTTATTGAAGTGTTGCTGCAACAGCTTTCAGTCTATGTGTTCTAAAATAATCATCATAAATTTCAGTCAACACGGATTTGAAGAGCAATTTGACTAAGTTGTTGTTGACTAAGGCACCAACAACGTTATCAAATTATTGTCCATAGAATCACGCGGCGCTCAGTATTACTATCTAAGTAGAGTGAGGATATGGCCTAAATACTCTTTGCCAGGGCAAAGTAAATATTTCACCTAGCTACTGGGTGTACGTTTCTGTTTGACAAATGCATTTCAAACAAATGCGCAAATCTGTCAACGAAACATGCATGCCATTTGCTAAGCATTCATTCTTGGCGAGAAAGCGTATATAGGCCTACGCTCACTTTACCTAAATAGTAATATATTGATTGCGCATGTGTGGATAATAATTCGACAACGTTGTTGGTGCCTTAGAAACCAACAACTTACAGTCAGTCAAATTGATATTCAAATCCGTAGCGAAAGTCGACTAAAAATTTTGATGATTATTTTAGGATATAGCAACTGAAAGCTGTTGTAGCAACAATTTTCATTCAAATTAGTATTAAATCTGTACCGGGTAGTAATCGCATTACGTAATAATTATTTTGACAATAATTGTACAGAATGTTGTTGCTGTCATTGATAGCAATAACTTTCACGCAAATTATTGTCAAAATATACACTGAACCAAAAAAGCTTAGCAACACTGAGCATATTTCTGTATAAATGTTATTTCACAAAAGCAATAAATTGATTCAAATATATTATTAATTGATAGGTCATTTTCCAATTTGAACAACAGTCTCTTGTTACTGTAATGCGAGCATGGCGCCTTTAACACGGCATCATTCAACGGAAGGGTCCAATTTAAATAATGACACTGAGCTGTCAATACCGGTTGTGACCTCCGCGCGCATTAACCACCGCCGTACATCGCTTTCTCATGCTTCGAATTAAGCACCCGGTGTCTTTAAGAGGAATCGCATCCCATTCCTGGAGCAGTGCAGCTTCCAGCTCCCGCACGTTGTGAAGATGTGGATGGTTCTCACGCACCATACGGCCAAGAATGTCCCACACGTGCTCGATAGGAGACAGGCCCGGTGATCGTGCTGGCCAGTCCAACACCGGAACGTTGTTAGCCTCAAGGAAATCACTGGTGACCCTAGCAGAATGAGGACGGGCGTTGTTTTGCTGGAACATAAAGTCTGCATGATGCTGCATAAAAGGGATGACAACAGGGGCGACAACTTCTTCACAGTGACGTTGAGCCGTTAAATTTCCGCGAATCACAATAAGATCTGTTTTGCCATTTTCATGGATTCCAGCCCACACCATGACACTGCCGCCACCGAATCTGTCGTGCTGAATGATGTTGGCTGCATCATACCATTCTTCTAAACGTCGCCAAACCCGTTGCCTACCATCCGCCACATCCACACAAAACATCGACTCATCACTGAACAAAACGTGGCTCCATTGTTGAGCACGCCATCGCTGATGAGTTCTTGCCCATGCAAACCGATTCTCGATGTGACGCTCTGTAAGCAGAACAGCAACAAGTGGACGACGGGCATGTAGTCCAGCATCATGGAGTCTGTTTCGCACAGTTTGTGCATGCACTGTAGTGCCGGTAGCGGTGTACAAATTACGGGACTGCCGCGGCGCAGTCTCAAACCTGTGAGGTCGTGATGGCGTCACTAAGTGGCGGTCTTCTCGTGGTGTTGTTGCTCTCGGTCTGCCAGATCGTAGTCGGTCATTAACATGTCCAGTTTCCTGCTCACGTTGGCGGAGACGGGAAATGGTTGAGGCGTGAAGATTAAAATGTCGAGCAACAGCGCGAACGCTCTGCCCAGCAGCGAGTCTTCCCATTGCTTCATGGCGCTGATTTTCGGGTAGCCCTGGGCGGTGGCCCATGTTCGGTATGGTAAACTTTTAAGCATTTTCTGTTAACGTTCGTTATCTGCTTTTGCAATATGGTGAATCTTTGCCTTCGCTACCCGCCAATGTGGGCCAGTGCATGACAAATGCATTTTCACATGCAGTAAGCGTGCGGCCGAGAAATGCAAGAAATGATTTGCATTTCTTCATGATCAGCGAGACATTACATTGACGAAACATGCCTGCAAATTTGGTTATAAATGGACGCATAGTTTTAATACAACAAACCAAACTTCACTGTTGCTAAACTTTTTTGGCTCAGTATTATAAGATTTCTCTAATTTTCCTCTGGAAATTGACACAGTTGCGCTGAACAGTATTGAAATGTAGGCCGTCGAATGCACTGCCGTGAATAATACGCCCTACGTGCATGTTTACGCTTCCAGAGCTGGAGGACAAAATTTGGACGTGCAAGCAGGTTGGTTTTGTTCGAGACATCTTGGCTTGTGCAGACAAGAGACTAACCGAATATGGTGGCCAATAGTTACAACGATTATGGAGTCAGGGCATTGCATGCGAGGTAGCATTGCACACCGGGTAGCATTGCGTGCTGGGTAAATTGAACATGCATCTCATATCTCGTGCAAAAGTGGCTATATTTAATGGAACACGAGAGCTTTAATATGACCGTGATTGAAAGCGCTGTTGTGAGCTGTCATTGAATTAAATTGAAATTGGATTGATCAACAATAAAATATTATTCCCGCGATGACGTCATACCACAACAATCATTCACACGATGACGTCACTCCGCGATTCTCATGGGAAATGGAAGAAAATTATTTTCCGTGGCGAAACTTACTATTTAAGAATTCGAAAATATGCTAATAATATATTTTATTTTATCTAAATTATACAGAAGCAGCATTTGGGGTGCTTTAACCACTTTCTTTTTGTTAACTACACTTTAATGAATCGTCGTGTTATGAGCATGGGTGGCGAATGTTGCATTGCCAATGTCAGTATCTGGTCCACGCTTCATATTAGCTACTTGTTTCTACCATGTAAAATTAAACTAAATACCTACGTTGTTAATAAGTCCAATAATCCGCTAAATAAAAAAGAAATATTATCACAGCTTTTAACCTGAATACCTGTTAACAAGATTGGCAACTTGGGAATGGGAGTGTACTGTAACCCACTATTAACTGCTTGACTGCTGCAAGCCACCAGATACTAATTTCAATTGCCAATAGACCTGGACCTACTGAATATTTCCAAAACAATTTGACTAAAAGTTGTTGGTGGCTTAGGAGGGGGGAGGGCGGGTGGAGGGGGAGGAGGGGGGTGGGATAGGGGGAGAGAGGGAGGGAGAGAGAGGTGGGAGGGGGCGGGAGGGGAGAGATATGGAGAGAGGGGAAGAGAGGGGGATTGATAGGGGGGAGGGAGGGAGGGATGGAGGGAGGGAGAGAGAGAGGGGGGGGGAGACGTAGAGTGGGGTGGGGTGTGGGGGGATAGGAAGAGGGGAGGTGGAGGGGGCGGAGAGAGAGAGAGAGAGAGAGAGAGAGAGAGAGAGAGAGGGAGAGATAGGGAGGGAGAGGAGAGAGAGGGGAAGAGGGTAGAGAGCGTGAGAGGGGGAGAGGGAGGGAGGGGCGGATGGGGGGGGAGAGAAATGGAGAGAGAGAGAGAGGGGGAGAGAGAGGGAGAGAGAGGGAGAAAGAGGGGGAGAGAAGGGGACAGAGGGGGGGGGGGAGGGGAGAGGGGAGGGAGAGAGTGAGAGAGGGGGAGGGAGGGAGGGATGGGGGGGGGGAGAGAGAGAGAGAGACAGGTGGAGAGAGGGGGAGACGGGGGATGGGAGAGGAGGGTGGTGGTGTTAGTGGTGATATGGGAGAAACATGCGATTGATTAATAATAATAATAATAATAATAATAATAATAATAATAATAATAATAATAATAATAATAATAAAAATCATCACCGCTATCATCATCATCATCACCATCATCATCATCATCATCCATCATCATCACCACCACCACCACCACCACCACCATCATCATCATCATCATCATCATCATCATCATCAGTATCGTCAGCATCGTCATCATCTTCATCGTCGTCGTCGTCGTCGTCGTCGTCGTCGCCGTCGTCGTCGTCGTCGTCGTCATCATCAAAATGTTATGGTAAATTTATTCCTGCCTAGCTTAACCCTTTCATCTCTACAAACCACGTATGAGATAGCAAATTCCTTACAATGAAACTAAGCTTACCGGAAACTAGACGGCTGCACCCTAGGGCAATGCAATTACTAATTTACAGCTGTACTGCTTGTAGAAAATTCAACACAATTCAATTCAATTCACTGCATTAAAAGGCATACAGCATGGCATCAGCAAACCAACAAATCTAAAACACAGTTTTAAAAAAGCACAGTACTTGAGTATAATAACAATGATGAATCCAATTTTAGCTATACCGCGCCCATGTTTAGCTACTCTCCGCCCACGCTTGGCACGTTTTGGAATCGCAACCGTGCACATATGATGGGTGCATACTACATACTCACTACTTAGGTGGGCGATGGGGAGCTAATGTACAGGAAAAACTTAACGTCATTGCTGTTTCAGTATTCTACTATATATGACGAACCATTCTGAGTTAGTTCCATCAATGTCTCTCTTCGCTTGATTAAACCATTTTGGGGGCTCCTGGAGACCTTTATGGCTGCTGTCCAGGCATCCGTACAGGAAAGAGTTGCTGTCATTGGTATTTTTGTAAATCCCAATGTGTAATCATTGTAACACAAAAATATCCATCCATGTCTCTCTTCACTTGATTAACACCTTTGGGTGGGGCCCTGTAAGGCACTGTGTGGGCTCCCGTAAGGCAAAGATTGTTGTCGTTGCTATCGTAACCAAATGTATCTCACTAGGAGTGATATTCAGCAATTTTTGTCTGTGTTTCTCAAATCGTGAATAAATACATTTTCGTGTGTGTGTGGGGGGGGGATGGGGGGGGGGCTAATCTGTGACCCCCGATGCCACATGTACAGGGCGCGGCCCGGCAGCAATGTGAAATATTGAATCTTGGGCCAATACCAATAAAACCAAACAATCAAACCTTTTGTCTGTCATCGCGTGATTAAATTCTCTGGGCTCCCGGTCTATAACTGAACACTTCATCACTTCAGATAAGCTTATTGGCATGCAGTTGTTCAGGAAGGCAAAATATAGTATGCCTACACAATTTTCACATCACCATCATTACAAGACATAATAACTTCTTGCAGTTATTCAGGACTGAGAAATTGGTAATTGTGCAGCGTGCATCCAAAAGCTTCTACCTTTCACAGTCGTATGCAGAAAAATTAAGGTCAACGTGTGCCGCGATTGTCTTGGACGCAATCAGACTTGTACATCCTACATACATATCCTTCGCTCTCGATCGTCTTGGACGCAATCAGACTTGTACATCCTACATACATATCCTTCGCTCTCGATCGTCTTGGACGCAATCAGACTTGTACATCCTACATGCATATCTTTCGCTCAAGTGGAACCGTTTGGTGTCTTCCCAAATTCAATGTGGAGTCTGTTTACATTAAGGCGGTGTTCACATGCACTATCTAGAGTTAATCCGGAATCGGCCCATACTTCACTATTGCGTTACTCCAGGTTAACTCTCCAGCTCGAACACGTCCTAAGTCTGTGTTTCATAAAGTTCTTGCTTGTAGAAATTCTCAACGTTAAAATCTGATTTAATTACCCTATAGGAACGCGATTTTGAAGGTGTGTTTAAAATCTGATTTAAATAGCCTATAGCTTGTAAACAGATGGGAGGCGAGGACTGGCAACATAACCTCTAAGGCCATATTCATACTAGGGAGGTAATCCGGAAAAACGCCAAACGTCAGTATGGCGTAAATCCGGATTAAGTCTCTAGTCTTTACATTCCGGGTTGTAGACATATGCTAGACAAACTGACTACACAACATCTAAGGCCATTTTCTCACTAGATAGTCAATCGGGAATAACGCCATACTTCAGTATAGCGTTATTCCTGATTAAGTCTCTAGTGAGAACACGGCCTTAGGCATTGTTCTCATGGTATTTGATAAATCCCAGGTATGTCGCCTAGCGTTCTCATTAGATTGTCTCTTGTCCAGGAATAAATACGTATGAACGCATCCTATTCCCTCAAAATGTTCCAGATAGAGTCACCGTCAGCATATTCTCTCGCTCGCCATCAGGTTGCTCTATGTTTATCATTTTATCTCGCTCGGCGCCGCGTAGCGCCACCGTCCAGTCCAGGATTATATTTCACCAGTGTGAATGCAAACAAATATATCGGATTTCGGATATATATTAGCTGATAACAGACGTGTTTTAGACTTGTTTAAGGTGCGTCCATTATTGCGTTTGCGACAAAATTGTATTACTTCTTTGAGAAGAAAGCTTAAAGTATAGTCTTTTTAAATCACTTTTTTTAACTTGTTTAAACCATTTGATCATTTTTTTTATTGTATTTTCGTTTGCTGCATTAAACCACTAGATTTTTCGACAATCAAGTTAGTCTAAAGAATTGTGTTATTAAATAATTTTCTCTTTTAAAAAAAACTTGCTTAAACCATTTTGATCATTTTCTATTTGATGGTCGCGGACGTGCATTAAACCACCAGATTTTTCGACACTCAAATCGCTGCACTTTTCGGCCATTAGTACTGGCTTTCTTCGTTTTTGGCGCCAATTTTCGAAAAAAATAATTTTCTTTTTTCTTAAAGTCGAATTTTCTGATTTTCTTAGCCTGTAGGTTAACTTTTCATTTCGCTTAAGTGGAATTTTCGCGAGATTAAGCTTACCAGATGGGACGACATGGCACGGAAGGACAGCATTGGGATACTGGTATAATCTACATATATAAATAGCATTTTCAGTCTTACTCTACCCCTTCTCTATTTACACCTCCATCTATCACAGCCTGCTTCACTCATATCCTTCACACACTAATCCTACTGCATTCTACCCTAACTGATACTCTCTCAATCTTATTACCGCACACTACCTGCTAATTCAGCACACCGTAAGGCAACCAGCATGGAGGAAGGAGACTTCCTCACCCAACTGTTTGAGGGCACGCTCGACGCTAGTGGTGGCAAAGGCAGCGACGGGGTTGCTGCCACCAACGAGGAGGGCGCTGCCAAGCAGAGCGCCACTGATGGTCTTTGTGGGGCGGGTGGTGGAGGGAGGGAGTCCCCCGGAAGGGTGTGTGTGAGGGGGCTAGCGCCACTATTCACTTGTTGAGGGCGTAGGGGCAGGTGAGGCGGGTCTGTTTGACCAATTGGCAATGGGAGAATTCTTCCACGACCAGGTTGCACCGGAGGTGATGAATCAGGAGAGTAATCTCCAGAACATGCCGCAAAGCACCCCTAATAGGGGTGTTGCACACCGTCCACCAAAATGAAACGGAGATCGGGGTGTTAGAGGAGGGGGAGGAAGATGGAGTAGGGGCAGGTACCCACAGCAAGCGGTGTAGGGACATGGGGTCTCCCCAACGGGTGGAAGAGCCTCACTCATCGCGCGGAGCAGGGTGGTCCACGGGGCTGCACCCAGAAGTGAAGGGAGGGATGCAGGCCATTAGGGGGACTGAGGGGTGGTACCCAGAAGAGGAGGGTGAGGATCAAGGGATTCACGGGTGATGATTTTGCAGGGTTCACCGCATCGTGATTTACAAGTTGCTGTATGCCATGGTGGGCATGCTCGCAGGCCTGAACAAGGGGGTGGGGAGGTTCTAGTGACATCCACTAGCGAAGTGCAGTTCCAGAAGCTGCTCAAAATAACGATGGTGGGCAACCACGTGGTGACAATAGAAGAGTACACCACTCAAAACCACAGACACAGAAAAGCGGTAGGTGTCATATTGGGAGTCCCAAGGGACTTCATGAATGATGACGTCAAACAAGAAATGAACGAGCAGGGAGAAAATCAAGTGGACTGGGTTGGTCGGATTGGCGGAATGGCCAGACCAACATACGCAGACATACTGCCTAGCAAGGTAAAACTGGGATGGATGACCTTCAAAGTCAAACCATATATCCAGAGCTTGTTAGATGCTTTAGATGCCACATGTTGGGCCACGTGGCCAAGCATTGCAAGACTAAGGCTAGTGCGTGTGTCGACTGCGGAGGCAATCACAAGCGTGAGGATTGCCAGCAGAGCCCCACTGCATAAATTGCAAGGGAAGCCACAGCGCCGCATACCGCGGATGCCAAGCATTGCAAAAAGTCAAAGACATCCTGAAGGTAAAAATACTGGAACAGGTTTCGTATGGTGAGGCCAAGAAGAGGGTCTCCCAGCAACTAAACAGGGGGACTGAACGACCAGCTGGGATAAGAAAAGACGGCATGATGGAAAAGGACAGAATTTGTAAGGAGGAAGTTGGCCATCCCTGGGAGGGACTGCTCAGGGACGAGACGGCATGAAAGAGGCGAGGTGGCCCCCATTGAGCCACCCACAAGAGAGATGGCCACGCCCAGCCTCCCTCAGGAGGGTATGGCCAGAAAATCCCTCAAACAGGTTACAAGGCAAATAAAGACGCCTAACAAAACCGCACGCTCAATGCCTAAAGTCACAGGCAGCAGCAGGAGCCTGAACCAAAGCGCTGAACCAATTGGCATAATGGAGACAACACAATTGGACAACAAACCTGAGAACTCCACTAGCAGTGCTCGCAGCTATAGAGACTGAAGTTACCAAAGGGGACACCAGCGAATACGATAAGTTCCACCGCCGTAGGTGATGATCATAAAATTGTACTAAATATTCATATTTTCAGACTGATAATAGAGACGATGGTCTCAACAATTTGCACCAAGCAGCCAGGAGCAAATTAGATGTCGATAGTTTCGTTGCGAGATTCGTAGAACTCTGCTCCTTTGCAAACTAAACATGGGGGTCAAAACTCTTCAATGGAACGTTCGAGGCACCGGACTAATACCAACCTTGACGAGTTGTGGAACACAATGAAAATGACCACCCAGACATTATATGTCTACAGGAAAGCCGCCTGAAACCCAAATATGAGTTCAAAAGGTACAACTACAATGTCGAAAGACAGGACCATACCGCAGAATCTGCAACCACTTCTGGGGGGGCAAGGCAGTGGCGGCATAGCTACCCTCATAAAAAGTCATCTTTCCTACAAAAGATTGCCACAACGTGAGAGTAACATAGAGCATCTTACAATAGAAATAGAAACCAATCACGAAACTAGTAATATTGTAAACGTCTATAGTCCCAAGATGCACACATCTTTGGACTATGACAAGCTCCGTGAAGGCCTAGAAGGTGAAACCATACTTCTGGGTGACTTCAACTCCCACCATGTCCTTTGGGGGAGCAAAACCACGGACACCAAAGGCCGCATATTAGAACAGGTTATTGATAATCACAACCTGTGCCTACTAAACGACCATAGACTTCACCAGATATGACTCCAGTGATGGTGAATGGTCGGCCCAAGATCTTTGCCTTATAACACCCGGCTTTGGACCAACCCCCAGCTGGGATGTTCAAGACCAACTCCTCGGCAGCGACCACCTCCCTATCAAACTACAGGTAGGAAGCCAACAGAGCAAGAGTGAGGCGCCACCGCATAAGAACAATTGGAATCTGAAAAAGGCCAACTGGACTGAATATAGGCACATACTAGCCATGGAGCTGGAGACCCCGATCGCCAGTAGCAGTACCGAGGAATACTATGAGCAATGCACAGGGATTCTCTACAAGGCTGCTAACTCAGCCATCCTCCAATCAAAGCTAGACAATAACCCCAAACACAGATGCGTGCCTTGGTGGAACGACGAGTGCCAAGAAGCTGTATAGCGCAAGAAAACTGCCTGGAATAGACTAAAGAGAAACTTCAGCATTGAACGCATAGTTGAACACAAGAGACTCCAGGCCAAGGTAACAAGAACCATCAAAAAGGCAAAACGCGATCACTGGAGGCAATACTGCTCCGAAATCATTCGGTTCACACCCTAGAGCCAAATATGGTGCAGAGCGAAAAACTATTGCCAGTGCAAAAACCAAGTCCAAAAAAACCCTACCCACCCTCATAGCAAATGGGGTAAAGCATGCCAATGACATGGAAAAAGCTGAAGCGCTTGCCACAGTCTTCATCGCAACCAGTAGCAACGATAACCATGACCCTGACTTCCTAGCAACCAAAACAGAAGTCGATGAGCATATCAATCTCCTGTTCTTCTCAGGGAAATGCGAAGACCTTAATAATCGACACATCAACAAAGCTTTCAACAGAATGGAACTCGAGCAAGCCCTCGGCAGAGGCAAAAGTTCCTCACCAGGAGAGGATGGCCTAAAATACAAAATGCTTCGTAATATGCCAGATGAGGGTAAGCTAATGTTACTTAATATCTACAACCTCGTGTGGAGCTCTGGCAAGTTGCCCTCAGTCTGGAAAACTGGGATCGTGGTGTCTATCCTCAAACAAGGGAAGGACAAAACTGACACAAGAAGGATTAGCGTCCGTGTAAATGGACAAATGTCTAGGGAACAAACATTGGAAAATGGCACCCCGCAGAGTGGTGTAATAAGCCCCCTACTGTTTAATATCATGCTGAATGATCTACCTAAAGACATTAAAAAAGATGATGCACTGGATCCGAACGTATTAGTCGGGTCTATTTTCGCTGACGACACAGCACTGTGGAACAAGTACACGAAGACAGACCAGTCACGAAAATCCATACAAATAGTTCTTGACATAGTCTCACGGTGGTGCAAAAAATGCCTTCAAACTGTCTGCAGAAAAAACAGTTCAAATCAATTTTACTAATGTTAAAAACGTAGGCAATGATTCAAATCTGTTCCTCAACTGACAGAAAATCAAGGCATGTGCTGAAGCCAAATTTCTGGGGATTAACATTCGCCAGAATGCTCACCTGGAATCCCCACATCAAAAGCCTGAGGGAGAGATGCTACAAGCAAGTAAATCTCCTTCGCTCATGAACAAAGCACACCTCAGGGCAGAAGTTCCGAGCATGCTTATGCTATACCACGGCCTAATCCCGTCAAGGATAGACTATGGAGGCGAAGCATACGCCATAGCGAGCAAGTCACTGTTAGGAACTATTGACACCCTCCAATCAAAATGCCTGCGCATTTGCTGTGACGCCTCACATAGCAGCCCTAGAGACGCGATCAACATAGAGTGTGGCAAAATACCACTAGATCTACGAAGAGAGGAACGTCTACTCAAATTCTGGACATACTTACAAAGCTCTGCGCCCATCCACCCAACCAGTGAGGTATGTCTTCCATGTAAGGAGCACCGAAGACACAAGGTATTGCTCAAAATGACAAAAAAGACCAAACCACCAGGCCTGTTAATGACCGAGCTCGCCAGCGCCACTGAACTGGTAAACGTCGAAATAGAAAGCTCAAGGCCGGCTCCTGACCCGTCATGGCTACCACCGCAGATCAAGGCTCATGACAGCCTATCCTCACAAAAAAGCAAGAAAGACCCCATCCCCAACACCCCCCCCCCCCACCAGGAGCTACGCTCTGGAAAACATCGACAACAGATGGAACGAGCACAGGAAAATCTAAACCGACGCCTCCAAAATGTACAACTCTGGCGAATGTGGAGCTGGAGTAGTCATAGGCGACCAGGAAGAAGTCATCAAGTACAAGCTTCCGAATCACCTGTCGATATATATGGCTGAACTGGTGACCTCAGTGAAATTTATGTTTGAAAATACCAGGTGAGCTAAGGACTGAATCAGCATCGTAGTAGTAGATGTACGCAATAGAAAGCTGCACTGGTTGACATCGACCAGTGCTGCTGGTAAACAGTTTCGCAGAAACTGAAGCGAAACTGAATCGAAACCATAGCGAAACTGTAGCGTTATATTCGTCCAGTAATGGAATAGAGTGGAATCGAACCGACGGTTCTGAGTTGGTGAAATCTGTCAATAGTTGAGGATGAAAGTTGTTGCCGTGGATCGGCACACACTTTTATAATGTTCAGCAGTCGTTTCAGCCAGTAGTTTAGTAAATATTTGAGAGAAAAGAATCAGTAGGAATCGATGGGAATCGAGAGGATTTATAGGAAATTATAGGTGACAGGGTGACGGGTAGTTGTTGACAGTCGGCATTCCGACTCCCTTAAGCAAGTAACAACAACCCCAGCTGGCAATGAGATCATACAGCTCGTGTGCTTATTAACGTTCGTTTCCTACAGGCTTATTCACGATAGGCAAGGGACAGTACATGGACATTGTAGCGTCCTGTAGGAATTAATAACACAATCAAAATTTGTATATCAACTATATGTCAATCATAAAAAGGCATGCTACAACAACAGATACCATGATGTTGTTAGTTAGCTGACAGATCGCATCAAATCAGAACCAGCCTGAACCGGTTGGACCGTGTTCAGTGTTCTATTCGGAGTGTGATTGGTCAGGATGACGTCACAATCAATGAGCATCCGATCAAACTCTGGGGAAGAGAAACCAAACGAAGAGAGGTTAGAAACTGAGAGTAGTATAAAAGGGGCACTGCCTTTTATCAAGAATCATAAATCGTGTCTGATTCCGGAGCCAAACCTTCGTGATTTCGTTAGAGTTCTTGGGGGATATATTGGAGTACCCAAGAACTAGTAGCATTGTCTATAGGATAGCATATCGACTCAATCGAGAGTAATCCTGTGAGAATAGGTTACACTAAGTTAGAATAGTAGAAGTATATCATTGTTAAAATATAAGTTTTCAATTCTTCTTTTGTGACAGTAAAAGTAACCATTATTTAGTAAAGTTATTGTACAGTTAGAATAGTAAATAAAATCCATCACCTTGTAATTATACCACAAGGCACGAGTTTGTTACATATCTTTTAGCTCTGGAGGACACGGAGAAACACCGTGTCGAACCATCATATCTTACAGTCAGATCAGGCCCGGATACTAAAATAAATATCGTTACTTCCATCTACTTACGAGGCGAGCTAGTATCCATCTCTTTCATCCTCGGTAAGGCCGATTGTCGCAGCAATCGCACATACAAACCTTACCGAAGCGGGAAGAGATATTAACATCGTCGTGTCGT
>CM067368.1:9263926-9483649 GCA_034401795.1 Chaetoderma sp. LZ-2023a
TTAGTTTTGATGTCTTTATGTTTTATTGGGATCGGTTACATTTGCACGAGCTTTTCTAACTGTTAATTAATTCCATTTCTAGCTTAACATTAATTCTTTAGTCAGACTAACACGGATGCGTCCAGAAATGGTTTCCTATCAGAACATACGTTCTGCCCTCTGAGAAGACACCAGCACTCAGTACATCTCCAGTGTTTGTTTATTTCTGTAAAAGATACTGTTCTTTTATGAATCCGGATAAACTGTGCAATTATTGGATTCTGAAGTCGCGTGCATAGATACCTAATTCTCCAAAGGAGAATTTAGGTGAGGGTGCTTAAACGGTGAATGACGATCATTCAATGCCGTTATTCTGTTTTTTAGATATATTATTGAGGTGGGCAAAGCAAATGAAAGGTCAGAGGCATAAGGTACCTCTTGGGCGTTGGAAATTAATATGGATGTTTCCCAGACTGGTTTCTTCATTCAGTTCAATCTGCTGACTCAGGATCATTATTCACGTCTTCTTTTCCTTCTCATTTATCTTTTACGAATTTCTTTCATCTCCAGGGCCATATTTATTATGGTGGATGCCCCTGGGCAGTAATTGGGGATGCCCTGGAAGAAAGTGTCCCCTTCGCATAGAAGGTCCCCCATGTGAAAATTGAAAATTAGATGCGCTGAAAAGCCATTTAATGGTTTCTCAGAGCATCTAATTTTCAATTTTCTCAGGGGAGGACAAGCGGCCCCTTCCTACGGGAGGGCAACACGCTGCCGTTTCCTGTATTCTGTACAGATAAATAACATTCTTGGTTTGCTTCAGCTGTTGCCATGAATTTCCAATAAAATTTGGACAGAAATTTAATAATAATCTTATCCCAATAATTCTCACTGGTCCTTACGCATTAGAATTTTGTGTCCACAGCACAAAACTCATTCTTGGTAGAGGCCCCAATAGAAACTTTATAAATTGATTTTGGTGAAGGCCGCTGGGCAACTGCCCAGTCCTAAATATGGCCATGCTCATCTCTGAATACTTGTTCTTGTTTATCTGTCTTTGTTCTTCATTCTTCTTTCCGAATATCTGTCTTCTTCTTTTTTATTCTTCGGGAGAATTTAAATTAACATTCTCTAAAAACGATTACAGACTAACATTAATAAATGAGCTTAGATACGAGTTAGTTTGCTTGCATTCTGCATAAATTGCGACAGTAAATGTGAGAATGTAAACAATCTCAATTATCTCTCGAATACTGTCCTGGCCTTAATAAAACCTTTTGGCTGACTACTGGTTGATTACGATGTTTGGCGAAGTCAGAGGTCTGTAGGATTTAATTATCTCAAATAACAAGCGCCCTCTCGGTGTTATATGTTCTCTGAATATATGCAGGACATTTTTACTATCTTATCGTTCATTCAGAGAATAATTTTACTTACCTTACGTTAATTGCATCTTATGCTCAACACATTAATGAATTGTTTTAAGCATCTTCTCCGAGTTGCTCTACATATCTTCCTTAATTGCCCTTTCCATTGCCTCATCAATTATATGAGGTAATAATCAAGTACGTGACGTATAGGATGATGTCATAATCAATGACGTCATGAATGACGTAGATAAGTACGTCGCGAACGCATACGTGGTGACGGACTAAGCGTTGTTGTACGAATTGTATGTCTTTACTTTTTAATAAAGATGCTGTTGACTATTTTGAAACTAATTTGACTCATCCATGGTTCTTCTTACTGCTCCTGCTGCTGCTACTGCTGCTGCTACTACTACTACTACTACTACTACTACTACTACTACTACTACTACTACTACTACTACTACTACTACTACTACTACTACTACTACTACTACTACTACTACTACTACTACTACTACTACTACCACCACCACCACCACTACTACTACTACTACTACTACTACTACTACTACCGCTGCCGCTGCTGCTGCTGCTGCTGCTGCTGCTGCTGCTGCTGCTGCCACTACCACTACATTATTATTATTATTATTATTATTATTATTATTATTATTATTATTATTATTATTATTATTATTATTATTATTATTATTATTATTATTATTATTATTCCCAAGGCCTATTTACCCCAGTCATGATGTCATTTGAACTAGACCGGAACAAAACGTTAGATGGAGAACCGTCTTTGGCAGAAATGACAGAGAAAGCCATCGCTATACTCAGCAAGAATCCTAATGGGTATTTCTTGATGAGTGAAGGTCAGTAAAGGTATTCTTTTCCATGGTTTACCAAGGATGGTGGCATTGAATGAATCCACTTTTAGCTATGCCCCACCCATCTCTAGCTAAACTCCTCCCAAGCTTTTCACGTGTTTGGATCAATCGAACCCTGAACTCACTGAATCTCAATTTCCAGAAAACAATACAGGTAAGCTGTTGAATATTTTCAAACTAATTTGACAAGTGTAGATGCTGCTGCTGCGCAGTCAAATTAATTTCAAAATGTTCAACAGAATGGTTATTAAGTGGTAAAGCTGTGGCCCGGTATTGGCCTAGTACTTGGCCAGTAGCCTGTGTTGTCATGGCAATTTCTTAGATTACAAATGAGTTTGTGTTATTTTTGGTGTTTGGGTTCAATTCACCTTTCCAGTTTATCCATCGATCATCCGCCATCATATGACGTCATAATTAACTAAGCGGCGTGTGTGATGACGTCATAATCATTGCATCATGAATGATTCGATATAGTCCGTCTTTAAACGCTTAATAGTCTGATACGTTGTAAGAATTGTGTCTTTACTATTTAATAAACATTCTGTCGTATATTTTGAAACTAATTTGACTGGGGGCTGTTGCTGCCATGTGCAGCAACAGCACCAAGTCAAATTAGTTTCAAAATAGTCAACATCGTACATGTACAGTTTTCTGGAAATTGCTAGTCAGGGAGTTCAGAGATAGATCGATCCTAACACGGACGTGGTGTGGGTGGAGCTTAGATTGAGATGGGCGGGGCATAGCTAAATGAGGAAAGGTCCATTGATTAATACCTATCACAATGCCGTATTCTTTAACCCTTTCACCCTGACACCCGCCAAAACAAGCCTCTGCAGTGCTATTGAGGAACGTCAATTTGTACATTAAGAGAAGACTATTTTGGGGAATTTACCGCTGGAATGACAGGCTCGATAAGAAAGACAGTCATTCCAGCGGTAAATTATCAAAAATAGTCTTCTCTTGGCCTGTAAATGGATATCCAATGAGCAAATATTTTGATTTCCGTGACCAAATTTAGCCATTAAAGAACTATATATCCAAAGTGTTTCCCCAAAGCAAATTCCTCAACGTGACGTTTTTTATCATTTGTGAATTTGAAAAAGTGAGTATCACTTTGTCTAAGAGTTTTTGAGACACGCAATCCTAGTTAACATGTATCGCTATCTCTATAAAGCATAATTTCTTGGACTCTTAGAGATGCGGTATTTGGTAGCGAAACGAACAGGTCTATGACTACGTGGATTTCCATAATAAATGTATTTAAGGATATTTTAGAAAGAGTAACTTCCACCGGGTTCTGTGATTTACGAATAATATAAGGCGCAATCTTGATGACATCAAAGGGCGATACAAGCTCAAGGTTGTAGATTATGTTTCTCTATACGAAGTTATAGTTACGGAATGAAAATCGGCTTAACCGTTTTGGCGATATTCTCATTTTTAAAGCTATTTTTCATAATCGTCTAAAGTGAAATCTGGGTCTGTCTGACGGTGTTTGTCATACAAAGTGGGTATATTTTAACCCTTTAATGGCTAAATTTGCTCGAGAAAATTAAAATGTTTGCTTATTGAATGTCCATTTGCAGGCGAAGAGAAGACTATTCTTGAAAATTTACCACTGAAATGACTGACCCGGTTATCGAGCCAGTCATTCCAGCGGGAAATTTTCAAAAATAGTCTTCTCCTGGCCTGAAAATTGACAATTCGCAAGACCTCTGCACAGATCGGTTTGGGCCGGCTTCACCATGAAAGATTTACGCTGCGCTTTTCACACTCCCAGTGCTGTAACTTAGTGAGTGCCCTGAGGCAAATCACTGAGGATATATGGATATCCACAGACAGATGCCCGGATGAGCATGGTAATCTTTCGCGCTTTGAAAAAATATCAGTGCTTTGAGTATTTATAGATCCATAGTTTGTTGATTTTTTATCTCATATCATTGTGTAATACAAATGCAATTTTAGAATGATGGTCACTTTGAATCTTTATTAATAGTATCGTCATATAATATTTTATAACAATACAAGTATGTGTACCGATTTTTTATATGACATAGAATGCTGGCAGCCTTAGTTCAATGAGGCCACTCAGTTTTAGTTTTTAGCATGCCCTGATTGCATTCATCTCGAAATGTTAAGTTACAGCACTGACTCTGATGCTTCATCATTGTCACAAAGTACCCATATTTACAGGTACTTCAGCAAATGTCTTCTAATTGCTATTATTAATACGTTCGTCATTCTATAACAGGAGGCAATGTGGATACCGGTCACCATGGTAATATGGCCAAGCAAGCTTTGCACGACGCAGTGGCATTTGAAGAGGCGGTGAGAAAAGGGAAGGAGCTGACCAACCCGGCAGACACTCTTATCGTTGTTACAGCAGATCACGGGCACTCGTTGTCCATCACTGGAAAAACTCTTCGAGGCACGGATATTCTTGGTACGTGTCTGTACATTACATCTATGTCCATTCTCTTAATGATTTTAACCCTTAAGCCCTCGAATTTGTTCAAGAAAATTTCAATTATTCAGTTATCGAGCCAGCCATTACAGTGGTAAATTTTCAAAAATAGTCTTTTCTTGGTCTGCAAATGGACATTTCATAAGACCACTGCAGAAGCCGTTTTTTTGGCTGATATGAGTGCTAACGGGTTAAATTAGGATTATTTAAATTATACAATAATATTTGATAATATGTGTTGCTTACATACAGGCGAGGTCGTCTATAATCACTTATACAACAACAGTAAGCCTACAGACGGAAAACCTATGACTGTATTGCTGTACGGCACTGGAGCGAGTTTCAACTTCAGTCACGGACGTCCAGACATCACAAACTCAAGCGAAAGTGAGTGGGGCAGATATTAAACATACGTTATTCAGTCCTATCTTTCATAAGATTATCTAAATATCTATATTGGGAAAGAATGTATATCCACAAGAGGTCATGTGGCAATGGATGCATCAAGTTTTATCTATGCCCTGCCCATTCTTGGCTAAGCTCCACCCACGATTTGTACGCACTGGAATCGATCAAACCCCGAACTCCCTGACTCTAAATGTCCAGAAAACTATACTGCTAAGCTGTTGATTATTTTGGAAAGTAATTGGGGTGGATAGAAGATATTTATTTATTTTTGTTGACGTTATGTGGATGCTGATATCACATGAAGTACGGGACGGATCGAGTTGATTTTAATCTAAGCTAGTGATACAGCGATTAACATGATACTGAAATCAACACGATTCAGAGTGGTGTGTTTCCAGTCCACTACGGAGATAATCTGAGTCCCGGCCTGTCTAATCACTGAAATGGAGTCTGTGTAACTCACGCACGCACGCATACCCACACCCCATTTATTGAGACATGACTACGCGTATGCACAACACAGACTATATTATAACAATCTTTCGTCTTAATTTGGCATTTGTTCATCATCAATACACAACTCAAGGGAAATTGTTCCAATATAGAATCCACATAGACAGAAAGTCCATATATTTTTTTATTGAATTCTGGTTTGATCGATTCTAACTTTGTAGCGCCATTGTCATTGTACAATGTAATGATAAAATTCGTGTTTGGTCCAACAATCAGTCTGCATGTATGCGCTATGCGTTGTGCCTCATGCATGTTGAAGAACGGTAACTCGTGCAGGCCATTTAATTACTGGTGTTGCTATCAGGGATATCATCTGAACCTCTGGCATGGTGTCATCAGAAATGAAAGAATGCTAAGCTGCCCATGCCAGAACTACCTACTGATTCGCTTGCAGACATCTTAGATCGGAAGGATGCAACTGTGCTGGTTTTGGTGTATTAGCTTCTCGATATGTAGCTGCTGAATCCGTACCTCCAGATGGCATGACATCAGTTTTGTTAAGTGGCAAGTTCCATTCTGCGTAGTATTTCAGTTTGCATGTTTGCTGTGCCAGTTGGGCTTTCATTGTCCATGGTTTAATGATCGTCCGAGATTAACATGTGCTGATATCTGGCAGTCAACCATGAAATAACATTATGAAGATAGGTCTGAAACTCAAGTTGGTAATGATTTACCTTGCCGATTGGATACTTAAGTACTTCCTCTCGTTAATGCAGGCCTTCACTTCTTTTGTAGTTTTGGACTGATCCACCAGAAACTGTGATCGGGAAATGTGGAGGCGGGGAAGATTACTGAATATAATTTTGGCGCCACTTTTGTAATCCCAATGCAAATCGTTCTTACCATCGTGTTGTTTTCTCACAAGCCATATTGTCCACAACAAAGAATACTGGTTTCCTTTTACTAGAGCATGCGGTATCAGGATGCCACCAGAATGGGGCATTCACTGACTGGACCTTTCCAAGTGTATTCACCCATCATATGACGTCATAATCAACTATGTGACGTGTTTGATGACGTCATAATTATTACGTCATAATCATTGCGTCATGAATGAGTCGACATAGTCCTATTTAGGGGTTAATAGTCCGACACGTTGTACGAATTGTATGTCTTTACCATTTAATAAACATTATGTTGAATATTTTGAAACTAATTTGACTGGACGATGTTGCTGCAATATGTTTACAGGGCTCAGTCAAATTAGTTTCAAAATATTTAGCAACTTACCTGTAGTTTTCTGGAAATTGATAGTCAGGGAGTTCAGAGATCGATCGACCCCAACACGAGCGAGGTGTGGGTGGAGCTTAGATAAAGGTGGGCGGGGCATAGCTAAAACTGGAAAGGTCCATTATACGTTTAGCCGAGTTTCTACTCACAGCATATAACAGTAGTCTACATGCATCCCACTTGCATGAAGACGATTAATAAGACGTTGACGTGGACGGTAATCGTGCACCGTTTATCCAACCGCTAACACACGTTGATTATCGCTTTCTTAGAATGGCAGAGTCAAATTTCTACAAGTATGAGTGTTGGCAATTACAGCACGCCCAATAAACAATAAAAGCTGCAGATCGTCCTTCGATACGTCATACAAGTTACTCGGATTTCATAACTATCATCACTTAGGGATCCATAAAATGTTCAACTGCTCTCTCTCTCTCTCTCTCTCTCTCTCTCTCTCTCTCTCTTCTCTCTCTCTCTCTCTCTCTCTCTCTCTCTCTCTCTCTCTCTCTATCTCCCTCCCTCCCACCTCCCTCCCTCCTCTCCCTCCCTCCCTCCCTCCCTCCCTCTCTCTCTCTCTCTCTCTCTCTCTCCTCTCTCTCTCTCTCTCTCTCTCTCTCTCTCTCTCTCTCTCCATGTGATACAAGCGCATGCAGGGGTGCCGGAAGCAAGTTTGAGGGACGGGGGCAGGTTCCACAAAAAGGTCACATAAAAGGCATTGTCTGGAGGAAGATTTGAAATGGGTGCCCCCCCCCCCCCCACCCTGCCTCCCATAGAAGAGTGTTCGGGATTCCCCACCTAACCAACCACCACAAGAAAAAACATTGAAAGGTGCAGGCTCATGACTCGATTTCCTGCATTCTGAGTTTCTTATGATTACGTATAAATGTTAGAGCAATGTTAAAAGAAGAACTTATGTATCCTTTGGTCAATTGAACATATTCCCAATTCATAATCTGAGCGAGCGGGTGGGCGGGTTGTTGTATCAGATGCACACGTTGGATGTGCTTGCATTCGTGCATGTGCCTGCACGGAGGACCTGTGCAGTTTGGCTTGAACATATTTAATTGAACCTTAGTTCCTAATTATATTTGCAATCAGTCGGATTCAGAGGAAAGGTGTGGTTTTTTGTGAAAACTAGGTTATCCAAGACAAATCTATCAATCAAGTTGAACGTGTGAACAAGGTTTGGCGGCTCTTGCCTTGGATGAAGACCATGAAGTTTCTTGAGTCTCATGTTAAGCAGTTTCACAAAATATCTTTAAATGTAATTTTTAAAATAGTGCAAACTCCAAGATGGTCACCAACAAAATCGATCAAGTAGCTTTCCGGGGACTAACCATGGATCTGACCCTATGGATCCTTCCTGCCCAGAAGTTTTTAAGGACTCACTTAAAGAATACGATGGACATATGCTGGATGAATAGACAGATGAGGTAGCAGCACAATTACGTCAAATTAGTAACAAACTATTCAACAGCTAGCGTGTGTGGAAGAAGTAATTTAAATTATGATTTCGCAGCCTCTTACTTAGCCATATTGGCGTGTGGGTGTCAGAGGTACATTTTGGCCCGGGCTACTCAAAGGAGGCCTTCAAATATCTGATTTTGTTTACGTGGGCATGGTGGCATCATCTTTAATGGTTATAACTCAAAGGGCTTGGCAAGGCTAAACATCATTCGTATCTCGCGAGATATCCTTCGATACGAGATCGAGAAAAGTATCACGACCGTACGAGATGGTAGAGGGGTGGGGAAGGGGGCGTGTGTGCGTGCGTGCGTGCGTGCGTGTGTGTGTCTCATACTCATATAAATAGCACAGTATTAAATGATATTTATTACTTAGAGATGTAGGAGATATAGGAGATGGCTCATCTAACTTTCTTTGGACGGAGGCCCCAGTCACCTCCTCCTCCTATTCTGTGTGTGTGTGTGTGTGTGTGTGCGTGCGTGCGTGCGTGCGTGCGTGCGTGCGTGCGTGCGTGCGTGCGTGCGTGCGTGCGTGCGTGCGTGCGTGCGTGCGTGCGTGCGTGCGTGCGTGAGTACGTGCGTGAGTACGTGCGTGGTGTATGTGTGTCTCATACTCATATAAATAGCACAGTATTAAATGATATTTATTACTTAGAGTTGTAGGAGCTATAGGAGATGGCTCATCTAACCTTCTTTCGACGGAGGCCCCAGTCACCTCCTCCTCCTATTCTATATGTGTGTGTGTGTGGGGTGGGGGGGGGGGAACAAGTCTTAGACACATTCCTCAAATACACCCACCGGCATTGCACTTCGGCCATATGTATACAAATTATTTCTACCTTTGCATCTGCTTCTTGGCCACTTATCTACACGTATTTGAGAAAGGGGTGGGTGAGGAGGGTGGGGTGGACACATATTGCAATCGCTTAGGTCCATCTACCTCATCTGAAACTATTTGTCGGAATTTAACCAAATTCGTCATGTGAGTTCGCCATTAATTCTGGAAATTGTGTATTGGACTCAGACCCATAGGGATCATTGCAGATTGCGCGATGACACTCATCCTTGTCTCCGCTCTATGGGGATAGTTTGGTGGGGTGGGGTGGGTTGGGGTAGGGGTACACGGTCAAAGGTTAAATATCATTCAAATTCAGTCTGATGCGCTATCTCAGAAACCGTTTTAATAGAATTCGGCCAATTTTGTTACGTGAGATATCCATATGATTGCAGATTGTCAGCTGGCATTTACATCGGCTGGGTTAAAGCGTGAAATATTATAAAATTTATAATACTATAAAATATCCATCCGTCATGCTATCTCCTCCGAAACCATATGGTGAAATTCAACCACATTTGTCTTCTGAGTTTAACCATGTGATTGGGGATTGCAAAATGACATGTTATTGGGCTCCATCCCCCGGTGTATGCGTCGGGGTGGGATGGGGTGGGGTGTGTGTGTGTGTGTGTGTGTGTGTGTGTGTGTGTGTGTGTGTGTGTGTGTGTGTGTGTGTGTGTGTGTGTGTGTGTGTGTGTGTGTGTGTGTGTGTGTGTGTGTGTGTGTGTGTGTGTGTGTGTGTGTGTGTGTGTGTGTGTGTGTGTGTGTGTGTGTGTGTGTGTGTGTGTGTGTGTGTGTGTGTGTGTGTGTGTGTGTGTGTGTGTGTGTGTGTGTGTGTGTGTGTGTGTGTGTGTGTGTGTGTGTGTGTGTGTGTGTGTGTGTGTGTGTGTGTGTGTGTGTGTGTGTGTGTGTGTGTGTGTGTGTGTGTGTGTGTGTGTGTGTGTGTGTGTGTGTGTGTGTGTGTGTGTGTGTGTGTGTGTGTGTGTGTGTGTGTGTGTGTGTGTGTGTGTGTGTGTGTGTGTGTGTGTGTGTGTGTGTGTGTGTGTGTGTGTGTGTGTGTGTGTGTGTGTGTGTGTGTGTGTGTGTGTGTGTGTGTGTGTGTGTGTGTGTGTGTGTGTGTGTGTGTGTGTGTGTGTGTGTGTGTGTGTGTGTGTGTGTGTGTGTGTGTGTGTGTGTGTGTGTGTGTGTGTGTGTGTGTGTGTGTGTGTGTGTGTGTGTGTGTGTGTGTGTGTGTGTGTGTGTGTGTGTGTGTGTGTGTGTGTGTGTGTGTGTGTGTGTGTGTGTGTGTGTGTGTGTGTGTGTGTGTGTGTGTGTGTGTGTGTGTGTGTGTGTGTGTGTGTGTGTGTGTGTGTGTGTGTGTGTGTGTGTGTGTGTGTGTGTGTGTGTGTGTGTGTGTGTGTGTGTGTGTGTGTGTGTGTGTGTGTGTGTGTGTGTGTGTGTGTGTGTGTGTGTGTGTGTGTGTGTGTGTGTGTGTGTGTGTGTGTGTGTGTGTGTGTGTGTGTGTGTGTGTGTGTGTGTGTGTGTGTGTGTGTGTGTGTGTGTGTGTGTGTGTGTGTGTGTGTGTGTGTGTGTGTGTGTGTGTGTGTGTGTGTGTGTGTGTGTGTGTGTGTGTGTGTGTGTGTGTGTGTGTGTGTGTGTGTGTGTGTGTGTGTGTGTGTGTGTGTGTGTGTGTGTGTGTGTGTGTGTGTGTGTGTGTGTGTGTGTGTGTGTGTGTGTGTGTGTGTGTGTGTGGAGGGTGGGGCTTGGGGTGGGGAGGGGTGGGGGAAGGTGGGGTATCAATTTGAAGAAAATGTATCATCGACTTAACTTTGAGTTATATTTGTTATGCCACCACCCTGGTGATCAATGACGAGTAGTTTCATTGCATACCAGAATTAATCCTCCAATGATAAATCATATACACCATTTGACAAACACGATCAATGTGCATTGTGGAGCATTGCAATGAAGCAAATCTCCAATTGATGTTATTTTGCTTTCAGAGGATGAAAACAATTACCGCTTCCAGATGGCTGTACCAACGTATAAAGAGTTCCATGGTGGTGCGGATGTACCTGTTTTTGCAGATGGACCAATGTCTCACTTATTCTGTGGAGTTCAAGAGCAGAACTACATTGCGCACGCGCTCGCATACGCTTCCTGTTTAGGAAAGCATTTAGAACATTGCGTATTAAATGATGCCGCCATTTTGAATCCCAGTGTTGTTGTCGCGGCTATGGTTCTGTTGTTGTTTGCCATTCGATAGCATTAATAATTTCGCCTTTAACTGTCTCGCGGATACAATTCCGCAGACAAAAATGTCAATGGACAAAAACTCTTAACTTTCTGAATATTTTGAAAATAATATGACTGAAAATTGTCGGTGGGTTTACCACCAGCAACATTAAGTCAAATTGTTTTCAAAATAGTTAGCATGTCCAGAGATATAACCGTTGGAATATGTCGTCTGCAAAAACGGTTAAGCACCCACGACATCTCAAAGCAACACTAAACAGAAGCTCCTGAATATTTGAAATTAATTAGAAATTAAGTCCATGTCCATGCTACAAATTATGATAAAAAAATTCAACAGTATATATCTGACAGAGGAAATATTTTGTCGTATTTAGGCTACTACTACTACTACTACTACTACTACTACTACTACTACTACTACTACTACTACTACTACTACTACTACTACTACTACTACTACTACTACTACTACTACTACTACTACTACTACTACTACTACTACTACTACTACTACTACTACTACTACTACTACTACTACTACTACTACTACTACTGATACTCTACTACTACTACTACTACTACTACTACTACTACTACTACTACTACTACTACTACTACTACTACTACTACTACTACTACTAATACAGATTGTGTACAATTACAATTGTTCATGTATTACGTTAAATGTAATGTTAACAAATTAATCCAATGATTTGTTACCCATATTATTCAGGTAAATTTTTCTGCACAAATCATATAAAGCACTCCAAATATCAATTAAAAAGCATTTTTTTTGCATGAGACACTTGTCCATATATGGAAGAGGAGGCAAGGCATGTGTCGTAAAAATGTGTGTTCATTTTGGGGTCAAGCGACAAAGTTCAGGGTTACAGGGGTAAAGTTTACCAGTTTTCATTTTGGAAATAAATATAAACCCCCCTGGTCACATAATATTATACGGTACTCCATAATATCAGTCACCCATTTAGGGGTATGTTACCCATCCAGTAAATGAAGCCATGTTTACCACTGGGTTTTTTTGCAGAAATGACTACACGTCCAATTGGCCATGTTGGGAGATGCCTTATGGTATATGGTGTGCTCAATCCTCTTGTTATGAAAAGTATAAAACAATTTTTCTTTCAAAACAGCTGACATATTTTTTACTTCAATCGATTTTCCACGCCCAAGGTATCCCACCCACCCCACAAGAAATGTATAGTAGCAGTTTTCGAACTGTGTTTTTTCCTCGGGGTTTTAACCGAATGACTTGAAATTGTGCAGATATTTGGCACACTTTGGGCCCTATGGTGTCCTAAAAGAGACAACCAGTATCCACAATGGCTTCAGAAATATACAATCCTAAACAATTTTGAAAAGCTCATTCTGACCCTATATAATCTATGTTAGTCAAACTTTGCCCGGGCCAACGTGTGGAAATCATCCTGTACGGAAAGTTCCTTTATTGTGTTAAAATTTAAACCCAATCGGATCCGTGGTTTTTTAGTCCAGATGTGGTCGCACGCACGCACGCACGCACGCACGCACGCACGCACGCACGCACGCACGCACGCACGCACGCACGCACGCCTGCTCACTCAGCGTGCAATACATTAATGATCTGAACACGGAGTCAAAAACTAATTTACAATTTAAATCAATATTTTGTTTGGAACCAATTTGGCTGCGAGGTGCTGCTTTCTATGACAGCTTCCTCTGGCTTAGCCACCAACAACTTTCAGTCAAATTGTTTTCAAAATATTTAGCATGCCAGTGATATATCATTGTAATATGTCGTCTGCAAAGGTTCGGCAGACAAACGGTTAGTGTAGCCTATATGTAGTTAGATCACAAATGAAAACAATATCAAATATGTAACGTATAACAGAAATCACATAGGATGCCCATAGGGCCTATACATAGTATATGAATGTGTTAATACGCATATATTGTAATGAGAGCAGTTTATTATTTTTCCATACTTAATCAAGTTTTGTCATATCACAGTGTATGGAGGGGACATTGAGCACCACATGAACTGAAGAGTACATAGTTTGAACAAAATTTAGAAAAATTTATAACTTGTCTTATAAGAACTAGTTCTCATTCAACAGAAAAAATTTCCGAGAGCTTAGTAAAATAACACGTAAACGAACGTTAGTGAATTCAAACTGACATTTCCTAGCGGAGGTTGATATATGTTTAATATCAGGCCTAAGGCCCGCTTTCCATGTGAGCTTTTCTGCTCGCCGGTTTGTCTATTTCCACGCAGGCGAGTTGGCCAGCGAATCCGGCTGTTTCCCTAGCGTAGGCAAGCGACTTTCAGGCTCTAGTTCTGCATATCTTTGATCAATTTTTGCTTTCCTGCACACTACATGTGTCATGTCGCAAAAGTCCAAAGGCCAGGTCCTGAAGCTGAGCTTTCAAAAACAGGAGCAGTTAATTGATCTGGTAGAACAATATCTGCACCCAAAATCAGTGCTCTCTTTTTTGGTTTGTCAACTGCATTAACTGCATCATACGAATGCGAGTTCTTTGTCTCTTGCGCAAATAATACAAAAGAAAATGCATAACACGTGCTTGTACCCGCTGCACGGAGACGTTCCCATGGAAATGGTTCTATCTAAATGCACTAGGCCGACTTTTCTGCTCGCAGAAAAGCGGGCAAAAAGTCGCTGACTGAGGAACGGGTTTTTCGGCGCCAGAGTTTCAGCGCGCTGAACCGCTCAAGTGGAAATGGTTCTATCTAAATGCACTAGATCGTCTTTTCTGCTAGCAGAAAGGCGCGCGGAAAAAGCTATCATAGAAAGCGGGCCAAAATTAATTATTCTGTTGAGAGTCCATTTATCATATTAGCCGATTGTTACAACGGATGGATCCGCTTTCAGCTATGCCCCGCCCATTTCTAGCTAAACTCCGCCCACGCTTTGCGCGTGCTTGAATAGATTTATATACTGGCTTTGAACCATGTCATCCCAGAAATCCGTTTTCGAGATAACTAATCAGGTAAGCTGTTGAATATATTGAAACTAATTTGACTGGGTGTTATTGCTGCCTGACTGCGGCATCAGTGCCCAGTCAAATTAGTTTTCAGAATATTCAACATAATGTTTAGTAATTAGTAGAGACTCTGCCCACTATTTACGTGTTTAGAATCGATTAAAACTTTGAAACATGAATTCCTAGAATCTAAAATTCAATGCTGTTGAATATTTTGAAACTAATTGGGTAGCAACAGTTCAAAGGCAAATTATTTTCACAAAATTCAACAGAATGTTTATTGATATGTAAATTCATCAAAGACACAATTCGTACCCTAGAGACAGACTATCCGATTTCTCTTGACGGAGTTACCGTATACGGCCTAATGATTGTGATGTCAGTTCATTAGTAATATAATCGATTATGACGTCATCTACCTGAGTGGCAGATCGGATCCCTCCAATCTTAGAAAAGAATGCAATAGAGCGATCTGACATCACACTCAAGTATGTGACGTCATAGTCCAAATACGTTACATGCTAGCTAATGTCACAATCAAATGACACAACGTAGTGGTCCGACATGAAAGTGGCAAACAGTAAGGTCTAAATATGGAGGAATCAGGCCTTAGCTATGCCCGCCTTAGCTATGCCCGCCCATCTCTAGCTAAGTTCCGCCCACACGTTGATCCCTGCACTCCCTGATTCTCAATTTCCATCAAACTATACAGGTACGCTGTTGAATATTTTGAAACTAATTTGACTGGGCGCTGTTGCTGCATATGGCAGCAAGAGCGCTTAGTAAAATTAGTTTCAAAATATTCAACACGTTGCAAAATATTCAACAGATTGTTATTAAATAGTAAAGACAGACAATTTGTGCAACTTGACGGACTATTAAGAGTTTAAGACGGACTATATCGCGTCATTGATGACGTAATTGATTACGACATCAGCATACTTGATTCCTCCACTGTGTGTCTTTAGAGTACATTAACAATTTACTAAATATTTTGCTTATTATTTAGAAACTAATTTTACTGTGAGCTAAATGTTCAACAGCTTACCTGTATTGTTACCTTCAAATCGAGATTCTGGGAATGCGTGGTCCCAAGTGATAAATGTCGACTTAAAGACCGGAGATTATTTTAATTATTTAACGACCAATAGATTATCGAATCAGTCATTCCACTTGTAGATTTTCAAGAATAATCTCTTGGTCTGCAAATGGTGTTTTTTGGAAACCCCTGCAGACGCTGTTTTGGTCAGCTTTAGCGTTAAATGATTACGGCCTGTAACAATAGATGCATCCTGTCTATTGATCAATCATATGATGTCATAATCAAATGCGCCACGTGTAGGTTTACGTCATAGTTAATTACGTCATGAAAGGTATTATTAAGTCCGTCATAAACACTTAATAAATAGTCTGTCAAGTTGCACGAATTGTATGTCTTTAATATTTAATAAACATTCAATTGAACATTTTGAAACTAATTTGACTGGGCGCTTTGCTGTCATAGGCAGCAACACCAGACCGTCAAATTAGACTCAAAATATTTAACAGCTTACCTGTATAGTTTTCTGGAAATTGAGATTCAGGTAGTTCAGGATCCGATCGATCCCAAAACGAGCAAAGCGTGGACGGAACTTGGCGAGGAGTGGACGGGGAATAGTAAAACTGGATTCATCCATTCTTTTCCATCGCTACAGTACTACTTCCGGCTAACCCTGGACAATGGGCTAGTCGCAATGGGTATCTGAAACCATTCAGAAAGCACTGTGTAGTAATAACCTGTATGCACTAAACAAAACAGTCAAATTCTACCCAATCTGCATGATAGATGGATATAGCGATCCATTCTGCCACTCAAGTATATGACGGCATAAGCCATTAAGTCACACGTTAGCTCATGTCACAAGCATAATGCCGTTTGGACCGAAATCGAAAGGTCCGTCACTGGTATACGAATTGTAATTTACAATGTAATAAACATTCTGTTGAATATTTTGGAACTAATTTGATTCGGAACTGTTCAACGGCTTGCATAGGACTATATAAATTACCTTGAAACTGAGGCTCTTGGAATTCAAGGTTAAAAGTATATACTCATTATTATTTTGCGCGACGTAGAATGTGTAAAGCGGCATCAATATTTCTGGTGTCATAAATGACAAAATCATCATGACTTACACTTTCACCATGATGTGCATTCATCGTGTGTTTATATGGCGTGGACGTCATGAAGCGGTGATTCCATACAATACCGCATGTATTAGTGAATGGAGCTACATCATAGTTACCAGAGGATACCACTAGGCAGCTATTCTATGTTTCCCGCGTCTTCTTATTCGTTGATAGTACATACGGGATAGTCAACCAAATTGCTAATGAAAAGAGAACGAACAGTTACAGAGTGCCTTAAGCACAGGAGAGAAATGGAGCGAGCGGTCATTGCTTATTAAATCTCATTACAATTGAGTGATCCTATCGGTCACTCACGCATCTGACCTTACAATCAAAATACGCCACTTGTTAGGTGACTTCACGATCAAATGATGTAGGTCCATTAGGAAAGTAAGTGTTTGAATTGTATGTCTTTGATGAATTAAAAATTTAATCAACATTTCGTTGAATAAGGCAGCAACAACTCCTAATCAAATTAGTTTGAATTTAATAAACTGAATTACAATTTCTTTACAGTAAGCTGTTTAATTTTTAGTAAATAATAATTGGTGACAGGCTAAGCGTTATTGTACGAATTATATGTCTTTACTATTTGATAAAGATGATGTTGACTATTTATTTTTTTAACTAATTTGACTACGCGCTGTTGGTGCCATAGGCAGCAACAACAGCCAGTCAAATTAGTTTCAAAATAGTCAACAGCTTACCTGTATAGTTTTCCGGAAATTGATGGTCAGGGAGTTCAGGTATCGATCGATCACAACACGAGCGAGGTGTGGGTGGACCTTAGCTAGAGATAGGCGGGGCATAGCTAAAACTGGAACGGTTCATCGATTATGACATCGGGCATCGGATACTTGAGTGACAAATCGGAGCCCTTAAAACTTAGAAGAGAATGCCAATTGAGGAATCTGACCTGTTACTCAAGTGGACCCGTATCTGATATCATAATCAAAGACTGTCACCCGTTAGCTGATGGTACAATCAAATTGGTGTCAATATCACAACTATAAATTTATACAAGTATTAAGTTTCATAAATTTGAAATTTATTAAAGCAAGCATAACAATTTAATGTAAACGACTTTTAATGAATTTCACCTGAGTATGGAAAAGAACGTCATATGACAGACGCTGTAAATGTAGAATGATGTCGCCATGTAACAACCAACTGGACAGAGCCATCCGGGTCCATTTACGATAGGGAGAACCATAACAGTGAATAACCATCCACCGAAACATCTTCCCATGTCACAGCACGCCACGCTGAAGATAATGGCGAAAGTTGGTGATTGATAACGCTTGAATTTTATAATATAGCTCAATAAAAGTATATTTGCAATAAAGCCAGTTGTGTATATAGACGAGGTGATTGCCTTTAGAGCTTCTATATTCATAGTTTCTAGTTGATTCATATATGATATAAACATCTGGTGGCTTTGTTCAGCATCTCCAGATATGTCATGTGATGTACTAGAAGCTAATGTATCTCTATCACTAGAAGCAGAAGTGTTCATGTTTGCCATGTCACCAAACTCACCATATGGAATATACAACGTTGAATTACACCATAAGACTATATCATGATGTCTTGCAGTTACGCTGACTTTCAAGTCCATCCTTTTAACAAGTATATATTTTATCACTTCCTAAAGACGAGCTGTCGACATGAGAACCATTTATAAACATATCTGTGTCGTCCTTTCTGAATTACATAAAGCTGTAACACTCGTCTCCATGTTAATGATCTGCGTAGTTTTGATTCCAGAGCTTTATCTTACTCAGAAATCTATTGTGCAGGCACAAAGACATACAAAGGAACAGCTCGTTCTATATGGCAAAGCAAGTATGTACATTGCATACCGGTTTCCAATACAGAAGATATGAATATGTATAATGGATTCACACACGGTGCTTTGAGTGAATGTAAACTTCCATCACATGAAGGACTATAATAATCACTCAAAAAGTACAATAAAACAGGAGTAGAACATAGTATTATCTGCGAAGAAATATGACAATGGGCATAATAATACATATTTACCCAGTCAATCCTTACAATATGAGAATGTATATTGGGGCTGTACATTGGATCTGTAGAACTAAGCGAAATCCATTTTTTAAATCTGTTTAAATGTATTCTACACTTTCAACTAGTTGCTTGTGATGTCATAGATATCACACTAACAACTGTCATATATAATAATAATAATAATAATAATAATAATAATAATAATAATAATAATAATAATAATAATAATAATAAAAATAATAATAATTTCGCGATGAGGCAGGTCTGGTGTTTCGGTGGTCTCTGCACAAATCCTCCCATAAATGGGCTTAACCCTTTAATGACTAAATTTTTTCAAAAGATTAAAATATTTACTTATTAGATGTCCATTTGTAGGCCAAGAGAAGACTACTTTTGAACATTTACCACTGGAATGACTGGCTCAGTTATCGAGCCAGTCATTCCAGTGGTAAAATTCCAAAAGTAGTCTCCTCTTGGCCTACAAATGGACATCTAATAAGTAAATATTTTAATCTTTTGAAAAGGGTTAATGAAAGGGTTAATGACAGCGTTCCATGCGAGGTCCGTCTCAGGGCAAGGGAACGTCGTCACTTACATGTGACATTGTAGAGAGAGATAACTGTTTGGCATCTTTTCAAATATCTCACTGAAATAGGACTACCATCTTGCGGCACCAAAGGTTATTCGTTATGGTGACTGCCTTGTACTATCAAACCATCCGTCCTTCATGGGCTCTTGTTGATGTTTCCTAAAGTGGCCGTTTTACACAGGTTACTGTGTTCGGATTTTGACCAGTACCAGGTCAATGTGGCCCGGTATTGGCCAAGTACTGGCCTAGTAAACTGCATTATTGGGGTTAGAAGTTTCTCTCCAGATGAATGTGGAAATATTCTTTCATAGATTGCATTTCTCTTTTCATTATATGTTGCACATTCCCAGTGTGAAGATTTACTTCATAAGCATGTTTTGTTCTCTTTGTATTTGCTACATGAGTAGATGTTTCTACACGTTCTATGCCAATTTGCTATATTCTCCTAAAGCTCATTGATAGTTACACATGTTTTTTAAAAGGTGGACTCGATCTTAACACTACTAACCCGTTAGCCTGAGGATAGTAGAATTTCATACGGGATAGTAAAACTACACCTGTGCTAATCCGTCTGGGTTAATAATGTTCTCAAAAGAGGAAATACGAAAAAACCCACATAATGTCATTATGTTCAGTACCCACCAAAATTGGGAAAAACTGATTTCTGCTAGCTTCAATGCTTTATTTAATATTTTCAAATGAATTTGTCCGGAAAGCCGTTGCTAGGCAAATTAATTTCAAAATATTCAACAGCTTCTATGAATGGTTGCCTTGGAAATGAGTTTTATAGGGATTCATCGGTGAATGGATTAAAGAAGTGATTAGCTTTGAGCTTACAATCATTGGGTTAGTGAAATTTGCTGCGGTGTAGTAAAATCAATAATGCACCTTCTGGGTTAGTAGAAAAATCCTTAAATTCTACCCCTGGCCATGTCTGTTACTAATGGAGGAATCCAGTTTTAGCTCAGCCCCGCCAATCCCTATCTAAGCTCCACCCACGTTTCGCTGTGTTGTGATCGATTCCTGAATTGCCTGACTATCAATTTCCAGAAAGCTATACAGGTAAGCTGTTGAATATTTTGGAACTAATTTGACTGGGTGCTGTTGCTGCCTACTGGATCAGTCTATTCTTTGCCACCATAGTGTGCACATTCCCTGACATAGCTTAGGTTTATCATGAAAGAATCGTTCTGTTGATTTGACATTACCTGTTCTCAGTGTCGTGTTTAAGACTCTGCGGCACCCACTTCAAGACCAGGGCCCAAAAATTGATTTAAAATTTTTTTTTTTATTACTCTTATGTCCAAGAATGGCCGGTCAATAAATCTTACAACATTGCTGTGAACAGACTAGAGGTAGAAGACGAACGTCTATAAACAGCAAACTATTTTGATAGCGTAGGCCTATATTGGTTTTGAAGCACCACGATGGCTATAGGTTCATATTGTAATAGGTATTTTACCCCATGATGATGCAAGTTTTCTTTTCATCTTTAAATGGATTGCTAATAGGTGTAGTTTAGTCTTGAAATCTTGATCAAGTCAGGTTTTATGCACCGCCTTCCCATCGATGATGTCGGTCCAAGGCACCCTTAGCAAGCCCAAGAAGCCACCACACTCCAGCTAATCTGCAGCCCATTGAGCTCCTCAACAGCATGCAGGAAATCCTGTCCAATGTTACTCTAGGCTGCATCCGAGACAAGATCAATGACTTCACTGGATCATTTCAAAGTAGCTTTAAACATGGACGCAGCTGTACAGACATTGTAAGTGCTCGATGCATGCTTGTGTCAGTAGTCTATCTCAACAATGAAGCTCAGCTACGCCTAGTGAAACAATCAATTTCAAACACAAAGCTGATAGTACGAGTAAGTCAGTGAAGTCTGCAGAGTTTGAGACATCAATCGGCTCCCCCACCGGGAGATGGTTTATCCCGTGTGCTTTTCACATGTTGCCTTGCTGCTGCATTGAAATCTGTGTAGGAAACTTTCCTCAAGACCAAATCCCCCAGTGTCCATACTGAGCATGCTGCAAGAGATGGAATATGCTGAAAATGTAGACTTCATAGACGAGGAAAAGAAACCCTTTGATGAACTACTCCCAATAGTTGCAAACATACTAAAAATTGAAAAGTTCACCCACATATACCTATCGACAAAGCATGAAACTAAAGAAAATGCCAACCCAATTCGTGGTGGTGAACCATGGAAGAGAGGTTAAATCCTGGGATCACTGCTCTGCAGTACTGCTGTCATTTCTACATGCATTGTGGTTAACAGAGCTTCGTGTCCTTCTGGAAGCTATGGATTTGTAGATTAACAATGCCCTTGACAAAAGGACTACGTTTATACAACGCATCCTATCCATATCCTTGATGTGTAATACATTATCGCTGTCCTTAAAAGTCGCCCAGGGCAGAGAGACTTGGAATTTGCCCTACTGGGAGCTAGTAAAAATAGAGCCAGGAGAGGATGTCATTGCATAAATATGTTAAGTGTGATGTGGTGAATGTTTTTTAAAGCCAGAGACTGTTGTCATAATCTAACCAAGCGTGAAGCAAATAATTATAATTGCACAGTCTTCGTTTTTCATACCCTCATGAACAATAGTATGCATCTCAATGCTGGGAAACTATCATTTTGTCTAACAGTAATATTCACTGCTACTTCTAATGCCACTAAACTGAACCCTGGACCATGTGATCCTGGTAGTGAGGAAACTGTTTATGCATGTGGTACCTGCAAAATTCCTGTAACATTGAATGACTGAGGAGTTGTTTGTGATATGCGCGATCAGTGCTACCAGATTGGTTACCAAGACAGCCACACCAGAATGTATGATGAGCTAAATGATAGTGCAACTGCCTGTGACTGCCTAGTCTGTAACTGCGCAAACTACTCTACCCTTTGCTACGAATTAGTGCTCAGTAATACAAACCAGTTTAGCATTTTGACTGGCATCTCACTCAATACCACCCTTTCGCGATTGGACATGCCAAAGCTCGACATGTCTTTACACCTACATGCATCAACAAGTGTCAAACCACAAATAAACCTCTGCGTCTTCTAAATTTAAGTTCCCCGTCCATAAAAAGCAAACAGTGTCAACTCCATGAACTGATCGATAGGGTAAATCTAGACATCGTCGTCAAGACAGAGGCCTGGCTTGTTCCTAGTATAACCAACAACCAGATTTTCCCATCCGGCTATAAACTATATTGTTGCAAAGGAGCAAATGAGGAGGTTTGTCACGTGCAAGTGCCATGAACAATGCTCTTCTAGTCATCAGTGGCGAATTGAACTTGCCTGGTTGGAACTGGAAAGCCAAAATCGTAAAACACTGATGTAATTGATGCCAATGGACTAGTCGAACTGCCAGAGGAACCAACTAGAGGTGTAAATACATTAGACCTTGTTCTGACAATTTATCCTTCCAAGTTCCCTATGACCGAAATAATTCCCTGTGTCTCAGATCACGATATTGTGTTTTCTGAGACTAAGACTGGTCATCAAAAAGCAAATGCCAAAAGACTGACATCAGATCAATTCATGAGTAACTATTTATGATAAATACAGACAACAGCTCAGTTAAGACCATGTGGAACTTCTTAAGCTCAAACTAGAAACAAGCTGACTCATTAAGAAATGGGTCTGTGCCCATTACAGAATGAAGAAGTCGCTGACACCAAGCCAACAAAATATTTCCCAGTTCAAAGAATTAAAGTGATTAGTCCAGCATAAACTCCGCAGCGCTTACTGAATTTATTGAAGGAATTGTCACACCTGGAAGTGATGGTAGTAAGATCATAACAGTAGCATGAAATGCTTCTGGACATATATTAAGCATAAACTGCTGACAATAACGATGTTTCACCACTGAAACAAGATAGCATCCTATTCACATATAACAAAGACAATGATAACATACTAAACTTGCCGTTCCAGTCAGCGTTTTCAACCAGAGCAGAGTTCAATTTAGACCAATTGAACATCGCGGACAGTATTAAAGGCGCTGGAGAATTAGATTCGAGAGCAGTCGGGGAGAGACTGGTGGTGGCGAGGTACCTGATCTGAGAGACGAGTGTGTGCTACTGCCATCTGCATAGCAGATACCTAACATCCGCTGTGGATCCTATCGGTTTTGAGACTCGTCATCTCTGGGGTACTAGCCACCACATCCCCAACCGCAAGTTTTTGTAAGCTTCCGGGAAGATATCACCTGGGGGGCAATAAAGAAAATAAAGTAAGGTAACCCAAGCGACAACTACCGCAAAGGGACCTTTCGTGTGGATGGACCTGTTGGCCCCGATGTAAGTTCGTCCAGTATGTGGGGCGAGTGATGTGTTCGATGGTAACTCACCAGATCTGCCATACCACGCCAACTAGTGGTGAATCAAATCCGTACATGTTGTGCTAGACTTTTCAGATATTGCCCGATGCAAAATGTGAGCTATTCGATGCATCTCATCTTGTGATCCACCAGAATGCATCCGCATTATTAACTTTTCATCCGTAGCCGTTCAAGAACTTCAGGGCAGCTTTCAATTTCCGCACCAGTACGGAACTTTCAAAATACCATTTAAATCATTAATTTTGTATGGAAACATGACTATCTAATAGCCATCCCCTTCCGCAAACATTCTTCTTCACTATTCTTGAGAGAGTGAGCCGCATCAGACCATCTGCCTGCAGTTTTTCCTAGCAGCCGACTTTCACATCATGCCATCTCGTGTTCCAAATATGTTACGCTTCAACTATGTGATCCTAGAACTTTTTCCGTACCGATGACTAATAGGTACTCCGTCATTGTCATATTATTATCGTATTAATGTATTACTTTTATGTAACAGGTACTGATGACTAATAGGTATCTGGCGGTCGCCTGAGACCGCATTTGTATAGTTTATTATTACAATGTACATATTATTCTTATTTTTGTGCCTATGAGCACCGTTAAGGTCGTGTGACTTTCTATCTTACTGTTTTGTGATAAGTTATGGCAGTTGCCAAACTAGTCATATGTTTTGCTTATTTTATATAAAAACATTGGAACCACAGTTCTATAGGCTACACAATCCAGCAACAACAACCGCACCACCTTGTTCCCCAACAGCATCAATTTTTCACTGTGGTCACTGATCATGTACTCATTTCGCGAACATGACATGCGATCGACTAAACCTGGGCTATTTTAGCTCAATAGGATAGGTTTGTAGTAGTGGGGACGATTACTCTGTAGGAGTCGTTTTGTGTTAGTCTCTTTTTTGGGAGTAGCGGATATGTAATACCGCACACCAGTTAGGTTGTATAAATTGGCCACAAACCTTAAGGCCTCCATTATATGAGTAATTGTCTCTGTCTATGCTCCTCCAGCCTCCGGGCTTATCAATTGTTTGGACCCATTGTTTCAAGCTGACCTTGGAACTACTAGGGTTTCAGAGCGGTTAGAAATAAAGTGACGATTACCGCATACACCTCCCCTGTATCTTCGGATACTAGTTAGTTAGAAAAACCCACCAAAGTAGGAAGCACTGCGAACATATTAAAGTTACTGGCCTGCAGTGCATCTCTGGGCGAGATTACAAAATCATAGTGACAGGTAAAGGTTAGTTACCCAGTGAAGATCACATATGATCCGCCCCGACACACTGGTGATGGACAGGACTCAGCTCTCCATCTAACTCTACAAGTGACTGGGTGTGGTCTTAAAACCCACTACGCCCTCACAGGAAGTTCGCTAAAGTTGGATAGCTGCCTCTTTGGCCTCACCCTAAACTAATATGTGCTTTTCAATGCTTATGTACTGTGACTTGTCCCTGTGCTGTTATTTGTGGTCATGAGGCGACGTTGACGGGATCGTTATATAATTCCGGAGCTTTCACCTCATGGTACTCCTGCATGCTTTCTAACTGAGGGGGATGTTCTGTAGGGTGACCATACGGTCACCGAACATTCTCGCCTGTCGGACTTATATGTTAAAGATAGTTAGTTTACACTGCCAATTGCGGCTTAACTTAGATCTGGACCCAAAAACTAAATAGTAGGATAAGATCTAGCAGAAGGATCACATAAATAAAGCAACAACTACTAATACAGTATCTTTGAACTTATATAAGATGATGGTGTTGAATTCTGTGGAAATCATCCACCCCATCTTCACATAATACAGCGTGCATCACATCAAACCTATAATTTCACTAGGTTGACTCTTTTACATAATTTGGTTTGAACAAGGGAGTGGCCCTTTTTGCCATCTCTCTTCTTCTGCTTCAGCGTTTTAGGCATTTTCCTCTGACGGAGGCCCACACGAGGCATTTTCCTCTTGCAACAAATAATGTTTGTGTAGGGGTTATTATAGTTTATATTAAACTGGCTACGTAGCCGCGTTAGGACCCTCCTTTGTGGGGATGCCTTACGGATCTTACTCTGTGAGGTACCTCTGGCGAGGACCATGATGATGAGTCATTTACTTGACCTATGTACTAGACCTCTCCCTAGTAGCAGCAAACGAGTACTATTGTTTGGCTGCTACCATCTTTAATTATTGTGTGTATTTAATTATGTCTCCGCCATAAATGGAGCTGTGAGACCATCACACCGGTGATACCAACAGTGGGGATGAGACCGTGAGGTTAAACTTATGTGGCAATGGTCGCACAGCCTCACTGAAACATGAACGTAAACCATTTCAAAATCGGTTGAGAAATGGCTGAGTTATCCAGGAAAAACTCTTCTTGATTATCTTCAAAATATTGCCCTGACGTCATAACCACATGGACGTAAAGCTTCTAGAATGTTCTAGAACGTTCGACGACGCTATTATTAGCTGTGCGCTGATTGGCTGTTGCTCGAACGATGATTGGATGAAGCCTGCGCCTGTGACGTCACGGAGAGTATGAAAGGAGAAGCGATCCAGTGATCGAGATCATCCTCGGCACGGGGCCGAACAGGTTGGACCTGTACTAGCTACGATCAACAGATATTACGCATATGACTTCAGTTTTCGTCGCGTTTCCGTAGCTACCAGTAGCCAACCCACCGCACTAAAACAGTTTTTGTAACTCCCCATCTGCGGGAGTAATTTGGAACTTTTGATAATCGTTCACGAATACTACATCTACATTCGGAACACAAACTTGCATATGTGAGTCTACAGATTGGGTTGTTTACACCTTCCATCCATGCCATCGGTGTACTGTAACTTTCTTCATCACATAGTACTATCGTATCTTTTACTGACTGCTCGTTAGACATTCTATTAGGCCTACAGCACTAAGTGATGCACTCCCACCATGAACGGTCTTACGGGACTTTTGTTTGTGGAAAACAGCTTACAGGAACCAACCTGCGGGAATCAGCCTGCGGGAACTTTCCAGCTTCCGGAGAGCGCATCATCTCACATCGACTATGGATTGACATGTCAATTTCAGTGACACGGTAGCCTAACTTGGGAATGACTACCAAGTATTCAAGTAACTATACTTCACCGTTTAATTATTTCTATATATAGGTTGTGTTAATTATCTCGTATCCGTATTAACGGTTCCGATGACTAAAAGGAACCGTAACGGTCTTAGGACCGATAATTATAATTTCTGTATTTGTTAATAGTTATTTTCATTTTCTTCAATGTGTTGCTAACTGCACTATAGTAGGTTCGTTAACCTGTATTAATATATATATATCTTAATCGTTGACACTGTATTGATTGTTCTGGTTAGATTATGTATGTATATGGCCAGTGGCCATCCGTTAACTTATTTTGCTTAAGTTATTGAAAATATAGGACTGCAGTGCACATAGGAAACACTATACAGCAACATTTATATATGCAGCATTTTCTCCCGCCACCAACAATTTTTCACTGAGGTCGCTGTCCATGCTATAACTCTGTTTAGCCCGGCATGCTACTGACTAAACCTTTTCTATTCAGCTCGATAGGATAGGTTCAAAATGATTAGAGACAATTTCTTCATTACATACTGTGTAATATACTCTTCTCTTCCGGCAGTGCGATAATTTAGTCCCGCACTCCAGTAAGACTCATAACTCCAAGATTTTGTCTCTCTTCATATTCCTCTTAGCCTTGTGGCTTCTTAATTGTTTGGATGTCCCTATCCGCACCATGGGCTGATCCGACTCTGGGAAACTATTGGGGTTTCCGAGCGGTGATGGCTAGGGTGCGTATCACATACACCTCCCCACGTATCTTCGAATACTTAGTAGTTAGCACTTTAAGCCAATGTAGGAAAGCACTGCGAAAACACATGTATTAATTATATTTTTTTTGGCTGACAATCCTCCCGCACTGCAGTGCAAAACTGGCAACTTGTATATAAACCTAACGACAGGGTAAACGGTTAGTTCCATAAGACCCAGTGACAGGCGAGATACGTATTCTTAACGAATTCTGTTTAAAATGTCTGGGCATGATATTTAGATCTGCCATGCCCTTACGGGAAGGACATTTATGGTGTGCATTCTTCTCTCTTACCCCCACCATAACGATAGGAGATATGGCCTAATAATGTTTCCGTGAAATGTAAACCATGTCTTGTAATGTTTCATGTGGTTGCGAAGCGGAATGTCCGGATTCTCACCCAGTTCGGAGATCCCGCTAAGTAACATGTATGAGCGCTGTCTACAATATTGATGTCCTCGGGCATCTGTTCTCCGTGACAGCCGTGTCTAATAGCTAGGTAGATATCAGCCAGTTGCGGCCTAAACTTATTCTTGTTTTGAAAACAACTAAAAGGAATTAAGCAAAGCAGAAGGCCCACAGAAATAAAGCGGCAACTACTAACTCAGCATATTAGGAATCACATAAGACGGTGACGAAGGAATCCATCAGGAATCTTCCGTTCCGTCTTCACGTAAAACAGTACGCACCCCTATAGTCATAATCTCACTAGGTATGGTCTTTTCTTTCTACAGCATTTTTGTTTGAAATATTAGAGTGGGCCCATTTTTGCCTACTATTCTTCTCCTGCTTTAAGCAGTGGTGACACCTTCCTGAGACGGAGGCCTGCGCGAGGCACTTGCCTCTCGCAAGGATTCAGCGATGACTGTCCCCGCCAGGATAATACTCCTCACCCAAACTAGCACTAGGAGTAGTGCCCGTGTGAGGCACATCATTTTTTCGTCTGAGATAGCCTTCTTCCTTTCAGCTTAGAGGTATAATAACTTTTATTAAGTTAAATAGCTATGACTTGTGTACGGGAGCCTCCCTTGCAGGGATACCTCTGCAGACCTACGAGTCTGTGTGACACCTCCGGGAGCCCCATGTTTAAAAGTTCATCTACCTGCCTCTATGTCTTGTATTTTCGTATGCTCTTACTGTAGTTTTATCTAGCATATTTTTAATTAGTTAGGTAAACGCATTGTATAGATTTATATTTATAGATCACCAAATCAAATCTTGTAAGTCCATAGATCACGAAATTGCTATGGACAGGCATTCTGGTGACACAAATTCTTGGGATGAGACCATTGTGTTTAATGTTCGCGACAATGGTCGCACGACCCCACCGGAACGATTGAGTTTCACCGGCCTTAGGAGCCAGTTTTTTTTCCCGCAGGGCAGTTTCGTTCAAGGTCTGTCACCCCGAGACCGGATGCTAACCAGCGTCATCGCTCACTGTGCACTTACGGCGCAGCGAGTCGACATGAGACATCGGAACGGCCCGACACTACCCGGCGAGCTACAAAAGCATATCAACACTGTCATACCAACTGTTAGTAAACCCTAAGTGACTACACGAGCAACAAATATAGATTCTTAACCCAATTGAGCGGATAAGGTGGGCATGTCCTACCAACCCAACTCCATATGTACCTGAAATGCCTACAGCCTTAACAAAAGCGTAATGACCGGTGAGGTGGGTCAGCCCTACCAGTGAAATGTATAACAGTGTCCAGGTCCACCATCTATTACTAGTCTGCAGCTAACACACTAAATTTCCAATCCACAATCAGCAAGCAGGTCAGAAGGGATTGCACTAGCAACTGAACGGCATGTCAAGTGTCATCCAGGGACACCACAAGCACAATAGTAAGGTGGGTATGTCTTACCTCCCCCAGCTGTGTACGTGTGGTTTAACATCACCTGCAGCCTGCAGCCAATATACTTGTATGTATTGCCATAACCAATAAGGGGCTAAGTGGGAATCTTACTACTAGCACAGGGTGGCAACAAGGTAACCATGGGGGTACTCATGCCCACACTAAAGGTGGGATTGCCCTACCATCCAAATAAGCTGTCCTAATGGATATTAGGTGGGTTAGACCTACTGGCCACCCATGTAACATTACATGTGTATTGTAAATAATTGTATTTAGTCTCTCGAGCAAAGAGTTAAGGTGGGGGTGTCATACCATTCCAGAAGTAGCAATAAACGATATTGCCACTGTTAATTGGCCAACTGTCAGCTAGGTGGGTTAGGCCTACCAGTCATATGATGTAAATATGTACATACATGTACAGTCGAAAGTTGTACATATGTCAATATCACTGAATTAGTGATATATACCCTATTCGCAAAAACACTAAAAAGCAAAAGGGAAAAAAGAAACAAACTAAAAAAACAACAACCATTATCCGCACACTGCGTAGCCTAAGTTGTAGTGCATGAACTCTCTAGATTGACAATAGGCCCTGCACGGGCCTCAAACGGCGCTACAGATGATGATAGATAGATAGATATTTATTGCATTTTGTGCCACTTATGGCTAATCAGCTAATTAGGGCTTCACGGTATTGGAAAAATTAATACCAGTTACGGTATCTGTATCTGTATGTGGAAATCCAGCCTCGATGGGCTCACCCCTATTCCGTAGGGTACGAACGGTTCTTCAAAATGTCTATATAGCATAAATCGTAAACACACGAATACACAAAATTTGCTCTAACTGAGTAGGATTAAATTAATTAATGTCAAATTGATTGCAGAGTTTTTCATTCACACATTAAAAAAGTTAGTAACATTTATAACTTGTAGAAGAATAGGTAAATTTAGATTGTGTCTGATTTACTTTGATTAGTGTTCATTAAGGTATTTATACATACACAATTGCCTCAATCAATTGTTTACGTTTACGACAGCTTAATGTTCAATCTGGATATCATCATTGTATGATCAAGTATCGGCTGAGTTGTATTTTCGGGATCAGCTTATCAATTTCCATACCGGTATACCTTTAAGATAGTTAGATATTGATGATGATGATGTACTTCATAATGTGGTCCCTAACTATGCCCTCCAATACCTTGCATAGGATGCTGGTTAGGCTTATTATACTTACTTATCATATACTTATCATATACTACCTTGATAGGCCACTTAGCCTGTAAGTAGATAATACAGTAAATGCATTGCACCTTATAAGATAATGTTTACTGCAGAGCACCTGTTGTGCATAGGTTCTTGTATATACCAAAAGGTAGTCCACTATATATATCTAATTGTTTTTTAAAGCCATTTAAGCTTGGGAATTTACGACAGTTTCAGGTAACCCATTTCAGTTGTTGGTGATACGAGTTGAAAAGAAATGGTCTTATGGTTTTATTTGCCCGTTTTTTGGATAATTTCAGCCTATGACCACGGGTTTTGGCTTTGTTATCTAATTCAAGATACTGGCTTTGAATATTATAAATATTATGTAGATGTGTGTATGATTCAATCATATACCCCCTTGCACGTCGATAGTATAATGATTGGAGCTTCAAATGTTTAAGTCTATCAGGATAGCTGCGAGATCTTAAATAAGGCACCATTTTTGTTGCTCTTCTTTGTACAGATTCGAGGGTTTCACAATCTTTAATGAACATGGGGCACCATGCACCATTGCCATATTCCAGGATTGGCCTTACAAGCGAAGTATACAATTTTAATAACGTTGGTGCATCCAAATAGGTATAAGATCGTCTGATTAATCCTATAATTGTGTTAGCCTTATTTGCCTGTGTCTTACAATGTTCACTAAATTTCAGCTGATTATCAATGTTAATACCGAGATCCTTAATCATCATCATCATCATCAATTTACAAGGCATAAGCCATTGGCTTGTTATTGCCTCAGTGCTAAACTGGTAGGGCAGGCAACCCTGGTCTGGATACAACACGTGTAGCTATCTTCATGTGTGCATGTTCATGTAGATGCACAGGCTGTTTCAAGATTAGTCCACTGTGATGTAATAATTGTATTATGACTTTGGGAATTGACGGCTCACATATGTTGTATAAGCATATGTGTAACAGCAACGTCCAAAGCCACACCACAATTAATTGTGTTCAGTCGAATTCAAATATTCTTTCTTTGAAAAAGATGTCTAGTTTGCCCTTGAATATTTCGACTGTGGTTGCTTCGACTATTGTTGTTGGCAGTGAATTCCAATGTGGTGCCACTCTATTTGCGAAGGAGTGCTTCCGAATATCTTTGCTGCTACGTTTTGTGTTGAGCTTGAGCCTATGACCTCTGGTCCGTGTAACATTGGACAGTTCGAAAAAGTAGTTCTTATCAATATTATATAGATCTTTGATGAGTTTGAATGTTTCAATCAAATCTCCACGAAACCGTCTATATTTCAGTGACATTAGATTTAGGGCTTCAAGTCTTTCTGTGTAGCTATACTCTCTGATTTGTGGGACAAGTTTTGTTGCTCTGCGTTGTACTCTTTCTAATAGCTGCTATTGCCTTTTCAGTCTTGGAGACCATGCTGAGTTGCAGTATTCAAGAATGGGTCGCACAAGTGATTTGTATAGTAGCGTGAAAGTAGATTGATCAATGTTGGTAAATGTTCTCTTGATTAGTCCTATTGTACTGTTTGCCTTGGATACAGTGTTCCCTATATGTATGTCAAAAGAGAGGTTTCTGTCGACATGAACCCCCAAATCTTTTTTCTACATCTGATATTGATAGAGGATGTGGATCAGGTGTATCTGTCATATAGTATTTGGTTTGAGGGTTATTTCTGCCGAAGTGCATGATATGCGTTTTGTCTGTGTTGAAAGATAGTTGCCATGTTTGCGACCATTTACATACTTTATTTATGTTTTCCTGAATCTGACTGGTAGCTGGGTTGCCGTACATCTTTGTATCATCTGCAAATATTTTGCAGTGGCAGGTTAATCGATCAGGTAGGTCATTTATATATATCAGAAAAAGTATAGGTCCTAGATCACTTCCTTGTGGCACGCCGCTGGTCACCTCAATCCAGTCCGATGATGCATCATTAATTCTAACTCTCTGGCTCCTGTTGCTTAAGTAGTTCCCTATCCATTTTACTAAATTTTCGCCAATACCATAGCTTCTCAGTTTTGTTTGGAGTCGTTGGTGTGGCACAGTATCGAAAGCTTTTGAAAAGTCTAGATATATTGCATCGACAGGTTCGTTTGAGTCAAGCATGGCTGTTAAATCCTCCAGGTATTCTAGTAGTTGAGTTTTACATGATCTTTTACGTCTAAATCCATGCTGACATTTGGTAAATAGATTAGCCGTTTCCAGGAAATTTACAATACTGTCTCTTATAAAAGATTCTAGGACCTTGCATAATGTAGAAGTGAGACTGATTGGTCTGTAGTTGCTTGGGTCATTCTTGGAGCCTTTTTTGTGTATGCAGCATACATTTGCCATTTTCCAGATGTCGGGTAAAATGCCTTCTTCAAGAGACTTGTTGAAAATTATGCATAGTGGTGTACTAATTTCTTTAGCAGCTTCTTTTAGTATTCTCACTGGTATTTCATCCGGGCCATTGCTTTTGTTGGGGTTGAGTCCTTTTAGTTTATTTTCGATGGCAATAGGTGTTATTAATATGTCTTTTAGTATGGTACCATTGTTTCTGGGGTTAATGATTGGTGTAGAAAGAAAATTTTCTGGAGTGAACATGTTTGAGAAAAATGTGTTGAGAATGTTTGCTTTTTCTGTATCATCTGTGGTCGTGGTGTCGTTTGCAGGGTTACGTAGCTTGCTAATTGATTCACGTAGAACTGTTTTACTCTTGACATAGTTCCAAAAGGCTTTAGGATTTTTCTTACTTTCAGTTGCCACTTTACGTTCAAATGTCTGTTTTGATTTTCTGATGCATGCTGTTGCTTTGTTTCTAGCAATTTTGTAGAGTGTGTAATCTGTAGTTTTCTTAGTTTCATTGTATCTTTTGTATGCACGCTTTTTGCTATTGAGTGAATCTGTTGCTGCCCGATCAATCCAGAAGTGCTTTTTCTTGCCATGTTTTTTTGTTGTAGGTATATACTGTTCTTTCACTGTGTTCAATGTTTTGTGTAGGAAGTTCCAAGCTTCTGATGCATTAAGTTGGTGTAGATGATTCCAGTCAGTCGTTCCTAAGTCTCTTCGCAGTTTGTTATATCGTCCTTTGTTCAACAGTAGTTTTGGCTTAGCTATTTGTTTGCTTGTGCTTAAGATGTCAGGATGTAGTGATATTTGTAGAATGTCATGATCACTTTTACCTAGCGACAATATCTTCATTTAGTTTGACTTGTGTACCTCCTTTGTTTGCATAATATGGATACTTCTTGTTATTTGATCCTAAATGCATTACACTACGCTTTTCTGGATTTAAAAGAATTTGCCATGTGCAACACCAATCTTCTATATTGTTCAGATCATCTTGAAGTTCTGATGCATCTGTTATGGAGTGTATTTCTCTATGAATTTTTGTATCATCTGCAAACATGTGACGGGTGAGTTTATATTTTCATGCAGGTCATTTACATAACAAATGAAAAGAAGTGGGCCCAGAACACTACCCTGAGGGACCCCACTGACAATTTGCGCTACTTTAGAGTGTGTACCATTTACTACCACTAGTTGTTTTCTATTACATAAGAACCCTCTTCTCCAATTTAAGACCATTCCCTGAATACCATATTTCTCAAGTTTGAGTAGAAGTCGCTCGTGTGGTACAGTGTCGAATGCCGTAGCAAAATCTAAATAGAGAGCATCAATCTGCCCATTATGATCTACGACAACTGTCCAAATATCTAGAATGGAAATGAGTTGTGTGACACATGAGCGTCCCCTAATAGATCCATGCTGGTCATTAGTTATCAGATTGTAAGTTTCCAAATGGGTTATTAAATGGTCTCTTATTAGAGATTCCAGTATTTTACACACAACTGATGTCAGACTAATAGGACGATAATTGTTTGCGGAATGCCTATCACCTTTTTAAAATAAAGGTGATACATGAGCCAGTTTCTAAAGTGATGGTAAATTTCCCTGCTTCAGCGAGTTTCTAAAGAGGTGAAGAAGGGGGTAGGCTATGAGGCTGTTTAGTTCTTTCAAAACACGTGGATATATCCCATCAGGGCCAGCAGATTTATTCGTATTGATACCTTCCAATTTTTTTAACACCATGTCTTCTGTAATTAAGATCTCATTTAGAATTGTGGAATATTGTCTGTAGCTAAAGCTGGGCAGATGGGACATATCCTTGTGCGTAAAGACTGAAGTAAAAAATGTATTTAAGACATCAGCCTTTTCAGAATCTGATTTTATAAGGGTTCCATTTGGTTTCTTAAGGTCGTAGCGATCGAAAGGAAGAAGAAGTTTCTTTAAGTCACATACATAATTTTTTGTTTTCAGTTTAGATTTAGCATAATGAAAGCAAGCTTTCGGGTTACATTTTGATTCGGTTGCTATTTTTTGTTCAAAATTTCGCTTTGCTTTCCTACATTCCTTTTTTGCATGACTTCTGATTTTTTGGTAATACAAATAGTCAGTATTGTCACATGATTTTTTCCATTTTTGAAAGGCAAGTCTCTTCTGTTTTAGAGTTTCAAAGACAGTTTTGGTTAGGTAAATTGATTTTTTTTCTTGCATCAATTTTAGATATTGGAACAAATGTATCAGTTAGCCTTTTAATTTCATTCAATATTTCACACCAATCAATCTCATTGTCACTAGATAATTTAGATGTCCAGTCAATATTTGCAGCATCTGCACGCATACCATCATAATTACCTCTATTGAAAATGTAGTGAGGGTTTTGCAAGATGGTATTTATATAATAATTGAAAGTAAAGCTTATGCTTGCATGGTGGCTCTTTCCTATAGGTGTACTTATGATTATATTTTCTACCATATTCTCCTCATTTGATATTATAAGATCTAATGTATTTGCTGTTTGATTGCCTCTAAAGTGAGTTGGCTCTTTTACATGCTGATGCCAGTATAAATCTTTAATTGATTCAAGAAAGCTTGATGCAGAGCAAAGCTGAATATTTGATGATTCAATGGTCCAGTAAATTTGACTATAATTGAAGTCACCCATTATCAGAAGATGGCTAGATTTTAAGTCAGCTACATTTCTTAATAAGTCTATTAAACAGGAATGGTTTTCATGTTTACAGTTGGGCGAACTATATACACATCCAATAATAAGACAGTCTTTGTTCTCCAGCTTAATTTGACACAATTTAGACTCGGCAAACTTATCATCCCCAAGTATATGAATAGGGCTAGCTTTTAAAACCTTTTTTTTATATATAAAGCTACCCCCTCCCCCCCCCCCCCCCTTTAAAAGATGTAGTGGTGATTTCACTAATGTTTGTAAATAAGTCATACTGTTCCAGTGCAAATTCGCTATCTTGAGGGTCTATAGAAACATTTTTTGGTAAGATCTCTGTAACCCCTATTATGTCCGGATTTTGTTCAGCAACAATAGCGCTGAACTCTGTACGCTTGTTTAATAAGCTATCAGTATTAGTATAGAAACCTTTAAGTGAATCTTTAGTTGTCGATGAAATTGATTTATGTATTTTACTACCTTGTATAGACATGAATTTGTTTATGTGTTTTGCATTGTTTTTAAATTTTTTCTTTTGCTTTTCATAACTTACATCATTGTTAACATGATTATTTAGAATATCAATATTTACATCATTTACAATAATGGTCTCTCTGGTTCCATTGAGAAGAATGTTGTCAGTGTGCAACTGATGTTTATCACAGTCATTTATAGCTCTAACCGTATGATACAAGCATCCATTATCTTTCTGATTTACTCGAGTCTCTATTACTAATGGATTGAATTTGTTTGATATGGATATTATGTGAACTTTAGGATATAATAAGGAGTTTACTTGGATCCTCCAAACAGATGTCCCTACTAAAAAATCCTGAGAATCAGTTGTGGCGGTTATTGCTATATCCATATGAGCAGAGAGATAACTGGTGATATTATCTGACAAAAGCCAGAAGAGTTCTCTATAGATATCACCTTCTGGACTGGAAAAGAGTTGAGAATTATCAATAAAAGTTACATTTAACCAAAAAACCAACGAATTTAACATACCGTTAAACTCCATTACTAAACAGTTTGCACGCCTGTCTGTATGGCGTGGTAGTGGTGTTGACATAAAGATCTTAGTGGACGGTAACAGTGATCTGATCTTATGAATAAGTTCATCATAGTCTTTGATCATATTGCTGCAACTACGCTTACCAATGTAATTTGAGCCTACATGTACTACCACAGCATCAAACTCGGTGTACATTAGTTGGTCTAGCTGGTCAGTGATATCATTAATTCTAGCTCCACTAAATGATCTGATAGTGAAGGTGACATGTTCTGAAGACATGTACCTTCCGCTAAGTTAACGCAGTGTAGAGCTTCCTACTACAAGTATGTGCCTATGTTATTTGCTACTATCTAATGATATGCGTTGATTTTGATGTTGGAATGGTTGTCTAGTACCACTAGAATGATTATATGTGGTAGCCATTCCTCTTCTGGAGTAGTCATTTCTCTCCCGGATTGCTGATGGTATGGGATATCACTCACTACCTTGTTATATGGCCTGTAATATTCAGGTGTTGCTTTAATCCCATGATGTAGCGGTGATGATCGACGAGAAGGAAATCCGTTTTCTCTAGCTTTTGAAAGCTTTGAGAAATAAGGCTTAGCTGAATGTGGATGAGACTGTTCCAGTCTCGCCATATTGTTCATAGGAAAATGGACCTGCTTGGAATTGTTATTTACTTACTTACTTACTTATCATATATACTACCTTGATAGGCCACTTAGCCTGTAGGTAGATAATACAGTAAATGCATTGCATCTTAAAAGTTTCCAAGATAGGCAATGTTTACTGCAGAGCACCTGTTGTGCATAGGTTCTTGTATATACCAAAAGGTAGTCCAATATATATCTAATTGTTTTTAAAGCTATTTAAGCTTGGGCAATTTACGACAGTTTCAGGTAACCCATTCCAGTTGTTGGTGATACGAGTTGAAAAGAAATGCTGTCTTATGGTTTTATTTGCCAGCTTTTTGGATAATTTCAGGCTATGACCACCAGTTTTGGCTTTGTTATCTAATTCAAGATACTGGCTTTGAATATTATAAATATTATGTAGATGTTTGTATGATTCAATCATATCCCCCCACCCCCTTGCACGTCGATAGTATAATGATTGGCGCTTCAAATGTTTAAGTCGATCAGGATAGCTGCGAGATCTTAAATAAGGCACCATTTTTGTTGCTCTTCTTTGTACAGATTCGAGGGTTTCACAATCTTTAATGAACATGGGGCACCATGAGTGTGTCTCTCTGTGCCAATTTTTTTATGTACATGTCTGTAAAATTGAACCATGATTTGTAGGTGCTTGTTTTTCTTTTCTATTCTTTTCTATTATTGGTCGATAGTTCCCCGGTTATGATAGGCACATCTAGAGGCCGTTCTTGTTCCACGTTTAAAGGGGAACACAAGAAGGGTCGCCATCGTTTGCATAAAGCACGCAGTTCTATTGTAGAGCCCACATTTAAGCTACTGTATAAAGCCTTCCCCCGACATTTGTATATAAATCCGAGTAAAATGGTGTTAAAAAACGCTATGTTACTATAATTTTCTGCGAGTTAATTAAACCTATGACGTCATAGGTTGAATCCAATCCGACAAGAACCATAATAACGGCACTCTGAAGACAGGAGTGCATGCATTTGGATGGTGATATCTCTATCGGTGATAATGCTGTCGACATCATTTATATATGTACAGATTGAAGAGATTAAGACGTGTATCACACTATCGCAAATTTATGGAATGTATTTGTTATTTTCACACATTAATTGCCGAACCTTAAGATGGCCATTTTCTATGAAGATACCTGCCAATTACATTAACATTACAAAATCTCAGGAAGTTTTGAGGCTAGTATGAAAACATAAGTACCTAAAGATGGACTGGATGTATGTACAAACTATTTAAACTCTCATATTAATAGATGAAACTTTAATAACATTATCTGCCGTAGCCCCAGTAAGAGTGTTGATTCAATAGTGGCAATTATATTGAATTGCCTATACTATCGCGTCATTCATTTATCTCAAGATCAAAACTTCATGTCAAAATTGGCACCATCAGAAAAATCAGACAAAGGACTGTTAGTATATATTCCTCAACATTTCCGCAAATATAGTGTATATATTCCTAAAAACCGCTGAAGAGAATCCCCTTATAAAAACGCAATTCGCAATTTTATTGCGATAGCGTTGGATGACAGCGAGAAAAACGTTCAACTTATGACGTCATACGCCTCATCCGGGAATAGAAATTTAACCCATGTACCACATATTTAAATAACGAAGATATATATTTCTAATTTGAGCACAGATCTTACAATTATATTTTTGAAAACGTTACGGTCTGTAGATTCATTTTATACACAGTAGTATAGAGGGTCTGGTGATTCCCTTTAAACATATCGAAGAATATCTCGCGAAACACGAAGAAGTACGAGTTGATTGGGTCGAATTTAGTGGAAATACATCCGGGTATTTTTGTCTCCTGGCAATGGAGAAACATTTTTCGCGTCTGCATTTCCGTTCATTTTTTTAGAGAATTGAGTGAAATTAAGTAAAATGAATTCTAAAGGGAGTTCTATTAAAACGAATAGCATCCTACACGAAATCGGATGGGATGAAGGCTTTAGTATGCCCGTGGCCAACGCTGATAATAAGCGATTGGAAACAGAGGTTAGTAGACACCGGTTTTCGTAGTTAGAGTTACGGGTAACGGAAATCAAATCAAATAAACTTTGTTTGCTGCTTTTTTATGATTATATATACATTGATTACAGAAATCGTGGCACATGCACTTTAGGGCAATGCCTATAAGGCGATGGAACATTTACATATATAACGTACAGACATCACTGTCACATTATCAAAGACAAGTTAACATTCCATAAGCATGTCAGATGACAGTCAACAAAGCTAACCGAGTAGTCAGGCTAATCAGACGCTCCTTCCGCTACCGTAACGGTAAAATCTTCAGACTACTTTTAAGTCAAGCGTGAGACCATTGCTCGAATATGCCAACACAATATGGACTGGAGTCCACGGCTCAAGACGCATGGACCTACAGGGTCTGGCACTAGAAATGTCAACCAAGACACGTGGCCACAGTTACAAGCTAAAGAAACACCATTCAAACCAGTCACTACGTGCACACACATTTAGTAACGGGGTTGTCAATAACTGGAATTCTCTAAGCAAAAATGTTGTGACAGCACCCTCACTAAATTGTTTCAAGAACAGACTCGACAAGTTCTGGTCTCACTATGTGTACGCAGTCGACCTCCCAGCCGTACTTAGAAGCCAGAGCCAACTAGAGTATCAGCAAGAGGAAGAGGTGGGCGGAGGAGAGATGGACAAAGTTAAGCATTCTGCCTATGTTAGGTCCATGTAAGGTATATATACTGAACCAAAAAAGTTTAGCAACACTGAGAATATTACTGTATAAATGTTATTTAACAAAAACAATAAATTGATTCAAATAAATTATTTAATTGATAGGTCATTTTCCAATTTGAACAACAGTCTCTTGTTACTGTAATGCTAGCATCGCGCCTTTAACACAGCATCATTCAATGGAAGGGTCCAATTTAAATAATGACACTGAGCTGTCAATACCGGTTGTGACCTCCGCGCGCATTAGCAACCGCCGTACATCGCTTTCTCATGCTTCTAATTAAGCACCTGATGTCACGAAGAGGAATCACTTCCCATTCCTGGAACAGTGCCGCTTCCAGCTCCCGCACGTTGTGAAGATGTGGATGGTTCTCACGCACCATACGGCCAAGAATGTCCCACACATGTTCGATAGGAGACAGGTCCGGTGATCGCGCTGGCCAGTCCAACACCGGAACGTTGTTAGCCTCAAGGAAATCACTGGTGACCCTAGCTGAATGAGGACGGGCATTGTCTTGCTGGAACATAAAGTCTGCATGATGCTGCATAAAAGGGTTGACAACAGGGGTGACAGCTTCTTCACAGTAACGTTGAGCCGTTAAATTTCCGCGAATCACAATAAGATCTGTTTTGCCATTTTCATGGATTCCAGCCCACACCATGACACTGCCGCCACCGAATCTCCTAAACATCGCCAAACCTGTTGCCTACCATCCGTCACATCCACACAAAACCTCGACTCATCACTGAACAAAACGTGGCTCCATTGTTGAGCACGCCATCGCTGATGAGTTCTTGCCCATGCAAACCGATTCTCGATGTGACGCTCTGTAAGCGGAACAGCAACAAGTGGATGACGGGCATGCAGTCCAGCGTCATGGAGTCTGTTTCGCAGTTTGTGCATGCACTGTCGTGCCGGTAGTGGTGTGCAAATTACGGGACAGCCGCAGCGCAGTCTCAAACCTGTGACGTCGTGATGACATCACTAAGTAGCGGTCTTCTCGTGGTGGTGTTGCTCTCGGTCTGCCAGATCGTGGTCAGTCATTAACATATCCAGTTTCCTGCTCACGTTGGCGTAGACGGCAAATGGTTGAGGCGTGAACATTAAAGTGTCGCGCAACAGCGCGAATGCTCTGCCCAGCAGCGAGTCTTCCCATTGCTTCATGGCACTGATTTTCGGGTAGCCCTGGGCAGCAGACCATGTTTGGTAGGGTAAACCTTTCAGCGTTTTCTGTTAACGTTCGTTATCTGCTTTTGCAATATGGTGAATTTTTGCCTTCGCTACCCGCCAATGTGGGCCAGTGCATGAAAAATGCATTTTCACATGCAGTAAGCGTGCGGCCGAGAAATGCAAGAAATGATTTGCATTTCTTCATGATCAGCGAGGCATTACATTGACGAAACATGCATGCAAATTTGGTTATAAATAGACTCATAGTTTTAATACAACAAACCAAACTCCACTGTTGCTAAACATTTTTGGCTCAGTATATTATCCTACTCAATTGTACGCTTAGAAAGTTAAGTGGTGTTTTAAAGTGCCTACAGTACAGCTCAGACATAACTTAACATGTTTGCAAAACAAAAACAGAAACATTATTAAGAAATGTTCTGTTGAATATTTTGAACATGCCTTAAAATAACAAAGAAGCAATGTCATTCATTCCAATTATGTTCAAACGGTATGTTTTGCTTTGGAAACATTCTAAGCTATTACTGAGCCGTACTGTATATCTTGATTCTACCCATCCCATAGGCATTGCCGCATAGGTTTACTCACAGGGGGATTATAAAGTTGGCTGGATGGACTTTACCACTAACCATTAATGATAGACCATCACCCAAATGCTGATTGGTCAAAATATACAGAGTAATGCATGATAGCACGACTCAAATTTTGAAAAAAATTAAATGCCTATCAGTTCTTAACCTACGTTCGAGAATCTTGCAGTCGACGAAATCTCCCCGCGAATCCTGAAATAATCTGCCGACACTTTTCAACCAATCCCTCAATGAAAGATCACTCCCACAAGACTAGAAAAATGGACAGATCACACCGATCTTCAGGGAAAGTAACAAATTATCAGCAGGAAAGTATAGACCAGTAAGCTGAACATCAGTAGTATGCAAAATTATGGAATACTTCATCAGGGATGCACTAATCAAGCACATGTCCATCTTTGTTAGACCATTAATGCTTTTTCTTAAATGGCCTATCCTACATCACACCAGTCATTGACACACTAAATTTTTGTACCAAAGCTGTTGATGACAGTAATGCAGTCGATGTAATCTACCTTGACTTTGTTAAATCTTTTGACACCATTCCTCATCAAAGACTAGTCTACTGAGCACACTTCAAAGTTATGGTATTGGTCACGGTTGATGACGGGAAAAGTGATGTGTGTCATGGTTGGTGACATAGTGACGTTATTTCCTGATATGCCGGGATGGTAACACATTACAAAACATGGAAAATACACATACATGAAAGCATATGGGGGATGGACCTGGGAGTGGCGGGAGGGGTCTCATCACGGGATATCAGTATGGTGAGGGTGTATTTCTATATTATAGCGAGAGTATAGTAATTTTCTGTGGTGACTGGTGCGCTTTTTAATGCTTATGGCGAGACTGGAATTGGATGATGTCCTTCAGTGGCTTATGCTCCAATTCACCTTTCCAGAGTATGTACCCATCATATGACGTCATAATCATCTACGCGGTGTGTAGAATGACATCATAATGGATGACGTCATGAATGATGTCGATAAGTACGTCACGAATGTATATTTGAAGACGGTCTATGCCTTGTTGTACAAATTGTTTGCTTTTACTATTTAATAAATATTATGTTGAATATTTTGAAACTAATTTGACTAGGCGCTGTTGCCATAGGCAGCAACAGCACCCAGTCAAATTAGTTACAAAATATTCAACAGCTTCCCTGTATAGTTTTCAGGAAATTGATAGCTAGAGCATTCGGGGATCGATCAATCTAAACACGGCGAGGTGTGGGTGGAGCTTAGCTAGTGATGGGCGGGGCATAGCTAAAAATGGAAAGGTAATTTTTATCTGGACAAATGAGACTGATTAATCGAGTAATCACGATTATTCTTAAATAACCGATTGTGAACTGATCGCTCAAAACAGTAATCGCACAGGCCTAAATATGTCAATGTTATAATATTTCATACAACCATCATAGTAATAAACCAAATAATCTATTTCAATCTGTTATTATCAATAGGTTACACAACATCAGCGATCGATAGTTAGCCATCAAAATGATCTTGAAGAGACTGAGGACCGCATACATGCTATGTTCCAGCATCTCAAGAATGTACGACAAGAGCTTCAGCACACGCAGGTATGTACTTATTTTCATCTATGTCCAGAAGTGCAAGTAGCTGTCTCAATTTCGCAGTGTGTACTGTAATGATTCTATAGCTATATGACAATTGAGTACCTAGTAACCTACATCCCCTTGACTTATTATAGTACCAGCTATAATTGACATGTATCCGCCCTGTCCTAATTCACCTTTCCAGAGTATGTACGCATCATATGACATCATAATGAACTGCGTAACGTGTACAATGGCATCATAATGAATGACGTCAATAAGTATGTCATGAACGCATATTTGAAGACGGTCTATGCGTTCTTGTACAAATTGTTTGCTTTTACTATTTAATAAATATTCTGTTGAATATTTTGAAACTAATTTGACTGGGCGCTGTTGCTGCCATAGGCAGCAACAGCACCCAGTCAAATTAGTTTCAAAATATTCAACAGCTTCCCTGTATAGTTTTCAGGAAATTGATAGCTAGGGCATTTGGGGATCGATCAATCCGAACATGGCGAGGTGTGGGTGGAGCTTAGCTAGTGATGGGTGGGGCATAGCTAAAAATGGAAAGGTCCATTAGCCGTGTTGCTAGCCCCGTTATAGCTCAGTCTGAATAAAGTCATCTTACTATATAGTCATACATTACCGTGGGCTAGTTATATCATAGACGATCACGTCAGAACAGTCATAATCCATTGCATCACTAGTTAACCCTTTACGGCTCAAGAATCGTCAAGAAAATCTAACTTATTACTCATTGAATGTTCATTTGCAGGCCAAGAGAAGACAATTTTTTTAAATTTACAACTGGAATGACTAGCTCTGTTATCGAGCTAGTTATTCCAGTCGTAAATTTTCAAAATTTTTTATTCTCTTGGCCTGTAAATGGACATTCCACAAGACCATAGCAAAGGCCAGTTTTGGCCGGTATGACCATTAAATGGTTAACTTTATGTCATAATCCATTGCATCACTAGTTAACCATTTAAGGCTCAAGAATCATCAAGAAAATCTAACTTATTACTCATTGAATGTTCATTTGCAGGCCAAGAGAAGACAATTTTTTTTTAATTTACAACTGGAATGACTAACTCTGTTATGGAGCCAGTCATTCGCAATCACTGCAAATACCGGCTTTGGTCGGTTTGTCTATTAAAGGGTTAAATGATGTCATAAACATAATGACGTATATCTCAGTCTGTCACAACTCACCAGTGTACACATTGTATGGCTGATGAATTGACAATTTTATAAACATTCTGTTGACTACTTTGAAACTAATTTGACCAGGTAGGCAGCAACAGCCCACGATCAAATAGTGACAAAATATTCAATAGCCTATCTGTGTACTATAGTTACCAGTAACCTTGAAATTTATATACCGGAAATTCAGGTTTCAAAGTTTAAAATTGGTTCCAACACACATAAAAAGTGGGCGGAGCTTAGCTAGAAATGGGCGGGGCATAGCTAGAAATGGGCGGGGCATAGCTAGAAATGGGCGGGGCATAGCTAGAAATGGGCGGGGCAAAGCTAGAAATGGAGCATTACATTCAGCTTACTATTGAGTCCAGTGCTGTAACTTAGCGCATGTAGCATGCCTGTATACAAATGCATGTACAAATTGCTAAGAGCATGCAGATCTCCTCAGTCACTTGCCCTCAGTCATAGACATGCTACCTTTTCTGTGTCCGCAAATTAGCAGTATAATGTGGGCATCATAATTTCAATGAGGGAACTCAGTTTTAATTATTAGCATGCGCTGATGGAATTCACCTCAAAATGTTAATTTACAGCACGTCTGAGTGTGTTACTAACAGCAGAAATATTTCAATTGTATTTGTTTTCTAAGTAGATTTAAGAGCATTAAGCAAAGTTTTACATGCATGTACTGACATATGGTAAATGGCAATGGCCAATGCAGACACTTATTCTTGGCCAATGCAGACACTTATTCTTGGCCAATGCAGACACTTATTCTTCATAAATGCACTAGTTAAGATGACAATTTAAAACAATATTAACTAGATTGATCGGTCGATGACATGTCATCGCAAAACCCCACGTTCACCATGCTTTGAACTTTTGACACACCCCACAACCCACCCCGGGGGGGCGGAGCCAAATGTAAATGTGATTTTGCACTCCGCGATCATATGGTTAACTCAAATACTAAATTTGGTTGAATTCCATCCAGTAGTGTCAAAGGAGTTGCATTACAATCAGTTTCATACCCTTTTGACCCCAACCCCTGGGGGTGGGACCAAATATAAATGTGCTCATCCACTCCACATTAATATGGGTAACTCACATACCAAATTTGGTTGAATTCTGTCCAATGGTTTCTGAGGAGATACATTACAATCAATTCCTGAAGGTTAAAATTTGACCTTTTGACACCCCCCCCCACCCACCCACCCCCCACCCCTTGGCGCAGAGCCAAATCTAAATGGCCTTTTCCACTCCGCAATCATAGGAGTAACACAGATATCAAATTTGGTTGAGTTCCATCTAACGATTTCAGAGTAGTTGCATTGCAATCAAATTCATGACCTCTTGACCCCATCCCCCACCACCTGGGGGCGGGGCCAAATGTAAATGTGCTCATATACTCCACATTGATATGGGTAACTGACATACTAAATTGGTTGAATTCTGTCCAACAGTGTCAAAGGAGTGGCATTACAATCAATTTTTTTACCTTTTGACCCCCCACCCCTCACCCACCCCTGGGGTCAGGGCCAGATGTAAATGTGCTCATGTACTCCACATTGATATGGGTAATCCATAGACCAAATTTGGTTGAATTCTGTCCAATTGTTTCGGAGGAGAATGCGTTACAATCAATTTCCGCAGGTTAAAATTTGACCTTTTGACCCCTAAGGCCCCCCCCCCCTGGGGGCGGAGCCAAATCTAAATGGGCTTTTGCACTCCGCAATCATATGGGTAACTCAGATATCAAATTTAGTTGAGTTTCGTCTAACGATTTCAGAGGAGTTGCATTACAACTGATTAGACCTTTTGACCCCTGCCACACCCCCATGGGGGAGCGGAGCCAAATCTAAATATCGTCTTGCAAAGTGGAATCATATTGGTAACCCACATACCAACTTTGATTTAATTCCACCCAATGGTTTGGGAGGAGATAGCGTGATGGACAGACGGATGGAGGCGGTTCCAATATCCCAGACGATTTTTTAAAACGTGGGGATAATGATGATTAAATAATACTACGGTATCTGAAAATTGTTTAGATTTAGTTTTATAAACTGAGCATGTTCTTAATTAGGCTGGTGTTCAAAAACACATCTTGACCTCAAAGGACAGTTGGAGGAAGGCCACTTCAGTTAGCCTTTCAATGGTCAAATTTGCTCAAGAAAATCAAATTATTTGCTTATCGAATGTCTATTTGCAGGCTCTGCCCATTTCTAGCTATTTTTGAAAATTGAAATTACCATCACGGTCATCGAGGCAGGAATTCCAGTGATAGATTTTTAAGAAGTCTTCTCTCGGGCTGCAAATGGACCTTTCTCAAGACCACTGCATTGGCTGACTTGACCACTGCATTGGCTGACTTGACCACTGCATTGGCTGACTTGACCACTGCATTGGCTGACTTGACCAGTAAAGCGTTAATAATAGGAAACCTTATAGTGATTTACAGAATGAGAGATCACTGAATTATGGAAAACATATCCTTGGAATACTGATGCTATAACTTCTGCCTTTACTTGTAGGGCTTGGTGGGTGCTCGAGAGAAGGAGACTGAGACCGAAGATCACATGATGAAAATTGCTGAGCGGGAAGAGGGGCGGCTGAATCAGGAGATTACGCGTTTACAGAAGGAGCTCGAGGAGCAGAAGGAGCGACGGAACATTTATGAGGTAAATACATGTACATTATACATCTAGAGGATCTCTAAAGAGTTGTCATTTTATATCAAATTTATCACACATGTTCACATTATACGATCTGATCTGAAATGAGCTTTAAATTCCAAATGTGACAAATGAGTCTGGTAAAATTGATACGAAATTACCACAGGTTTGAGTTTCTATTTATCACATGCGAGGTAAGCTATTATTTCAAATTTGCACATCAATCATTGTCATTACCATTTTAAATTATGTTTTGTACGCCATTCATGTGAGCGGGCATGTGAGCAACAGAGTGGTTTCCGGATGATAACTATTACCGTTTGTCGGATCACATTTAAACTTCATGGTGGTTGGACTAGGTCTGGGGAAGAAACCTATAGAAATCAACGATGATCCGAAATCCAAGATGGCCACCAGCCACTGGTGGCCATCTTGAAAATTGGTTTCCAGGTGGTAACTCTGTTACCGTTTATCGGCTCGCTTTGAAGCTTCATGGAGTTTCTTCACCAGACATATTCCAATGACCCTAGGAAGTGATCCGATAACGGAGATATCATCCAGAAACCAATATAAATTTTGTAATACCGACCATGATAACAAACTGTCTCATTTTAATTCTCAGATTTTCAAGCAATTTTTGTCGTACATCTTGATTCTGTTTTGGATCATTTAATGTTAAATTGGCACGGATCAGACCTAATGTACAATACTTAGTTCCAATCGCGCAATGATAATATATAGCAGTTCCGAGTCCAGAATGCATGTATATCCGTTATCCGAGTACACGATCTCATTAAAAAACCGTCTTTTGCGATTGGAGGCGAATCACATGATTTATATCTTTTCTCGACGCTATTTTGTGTGAAATTCAGGATTAATTTTGATGTAATAAATGTTTCACATCAAGAGTATACTTACCTCCCTAATACTTTTGATATTGCTAAATATTGGCTTTCACTCAATAAACACTCAGATTAAAACAGTTAGGTGCCCCTACTGGGCAGGGAGTCAGAGCGTAGTCTGGCGGATGCCAGCCCCACCACCGCGCATGCGCAGACTAGCACTTCCTCTTTGCTAATTTATTGGCAGAGAGTCTACACATGCTTTTGTGCTAGTGCTTTTCGTGGCTCAATTCTAAGTGTTTTTGTGAAAGTTCAGAAGTGTTTATCCCTGATAAAGATGGCAGGAAGAGTGACTTCGCCAGAGGAGGGCCCAGGACCTTTAAATCAGGTGACTTCTAGTAAAATTAGCGAGTTTTGTCCCGTTGTAATGTGTTTCCGGGACTCGCGCTAAACGTGATAAGCGCCTTGTTTAGTTGGTTTATTTCAACTAGGTGCTATATAAGACTAATCTCTCTTTGTGTTTATGTCCACAGGTCTGTGTGAAGAAATATAATGGACATCACATCAGCAGAGGGTTTGTGTCTCTCCACCATGGTTCCATTTCCTACTAATACTGTTAGGTTATCTAACCAAAAATTCTATGTCCAGTGAGTTGGAGGCCTATTATAAAGGTCTTCTCACTTTGCCCTCTTGATCCAATTCCTTCCCCTAGAGGTGGAGAGAGTTAAGAGGCGTTCAGTGGTGGAGTGCTCCAGTTCATCAGGTTGGATGGTTTGTCTAGACAAGGTGTCAGGTATCTAATTATTGATATGAGGTGATGTTAATTATTTACAGGAAAGGGAGATAATTAACAGTATTTGCCATTGTTATCAGTATATATCTGATGGTTGTGTAGTCGAAATGTCCATTCTGCACATGTTCTGGTTAGAGATACAATTCGTCCTTGCACTGGGATGTTTGTTGGGGATCGATTTTTTCCTGTCATAGGATTAATGACGTCATAATCACCCTTGCTCTTTATTAACATTTAAAGTTGTCCGAAGCTGGTTTTCTGATAAATTATGATCTTTATGATCATTTTTCCTTCTCTTGAGTTGGTGAGTTTCTAAGCTTAACTAGATTGCTCATACTCCTCGTCCTTTGGCCTTTTTCAGAGACCTGGTTGTGCGTCCTGTGGACGATTTTTGAGGGACAAGTTTGGTCCTCATCTCTGTTTTCAGTGTAGCCCCTGTGGTCCCTTGCTTAATTGCGAGATATGTAAGCACTGGGGGGGGCGAGCTAATGTCCGAATTCTTGTGCTTGCAGGCGAAGGACAAGGTGGTGGAGGAGGAGAAGAAGAAGCTGAAAAAAGAGGTTGTAAGTAAGAAGGGTAAGAGGAAGGCCTCGTCCGCGGTGGACATGGAGGCCTTCCGGACCGAGATGTTGGGAGAGATGAGGAGGACAATAAAGGATTTGGTTCCAGAGTTGCTTCGTGGCATGCTTCCTGGACCAAATCCTTTATTGGCCTCATCATCTGCTTCGGAGCAGGTAATCCCCGCCTCTGAATCACCGTTCCTTAGTACGCTTCCGTTGTTTGAAGATTCAGAGGTGGCCCCATTAGAGGGGGCGTTCCACGACCCTGGCAGCAGGCTTATTGCCGCGCCCAATAGGGACCGTGGACGGTTGTCGCTGGAACCCGCGGGCTGCTTATCAGTCCAGGGTTATCCGCACACCGCGGGTGCCAGTACCTCGTATGGCACCTTCCCTGGCCAGTCCGGGTTAGCTCTCTTTGCTGACCCGGAGTCTAATCTGTCTGGCCAGGAGGATGAGGATTACCTGTTGGGGTCGCCGTCTGAGGACGTGGCCATGGATTATGACGTCTGTGCACCCCTCGCGGGGAATACAGGCGCCTTATTCCGCGGTTCTACTCTCCCAGGGGTAGAATCCACGGTTCAGACTGTGGCCCTGGGCGCTGAAGGCCAGCGTTACCGCATACCTCGACTTGCCGAGAGTGTCGCTGGTGCTGGCCGGGGCCGTGGTGGGGCGGTATATGCCCCGCGCTCTACCACGGCGCCTGCTCCTGGTCAAGCCAGTGAGATTAGCATGCCGGTATTGTCAGGCCCGCATGCTCTCCCTGGCTTGCCAGGGATATCAGCGTATCCGCCGTCAAGCTCTGTTGCTTGCGCTCAGGAGGAAGACGAAGGCCCCCGTCTTGTAGAGCGCTCGCAGCTAGCCACGGAAGAGGATTGGTCTGACGCTTGCCAGTGGTTGGTGAGTGTTAGACCAGATCTGCCCGTGGAGCAGTCGGCTAGCCAGCGTGATCACAGGCCGTGGTTAGCTGGTAAGCCTACTGCTAACGCTATGCCTTCTCTGCCGCTGGCAGAGCATGTCGTTGACATGTTCGAGGCGGCGGAGACGTCCATTAAGTCGAGTGGACGTCTCGCTAAGGCCCCGCGCGAGGTGGCCAGGCGTTGCCGCATCGTGCCCCTGGACTACCAGCGGTACGGTGTGGTACCTAAGCCGAGCGTGGATGACCGCGCGGCTTTGGGTGAGGATGCGCGGCCAGGCTCCCATTCTGACACGGGAGTCTTGTGTTCGAACGCGTTGCGTTCAGCAAATACCGCGTTGCGTGATGCGGAGGAGAGTGGGAGGGCTTCGATTGCCGCTCTGTCCCACGTCTCCCAGCTGTTACAAGGGGTAGTAACAGCATCCGCATCGCGCCAGCCAAGTCCGGTCACAGTCCAGCGAGCCATCCAGGATGGTATCAACCTGGCGCTGGACTGTATGACGCGGGCGGTGACCAGGAGTGTCCGGGCAAGGCGCACTTTTGCCTTGGATAATCTGTGCCCGTCCCAGGACCTATACAATAGGCTACTACGTACGCCTATGACAGGTCCTGGTCTCTTTGGAGGTGAGGGATGTAGGCACCTCCAGGAGACGGTTACTCTGGTCAATAACCAGAGGGCGCTGCGCGAGCAGTTTGAGGTGCTTCGTCGTGCCAACGTTCGCGCCGCACCCCCTGCGTATCGTCCCCTGCAGGCTCGAGGTGGTAGTGGCCAGGTCAGAGGCCAACCACCATCGCAGCGTCGGCCTCGGCCGCGTGCGATTCGGCCAGCAGCGAGGGGGGCGCAGGCTCCTCAGGCGCAGTCAGCCAGGCAGCCACCCGCGCACCGAGGTGCGCGCGGTGCTGGTCGTGGCGCGCGAGGATCTGGGCGGGGTAATCGTTCCTGATGGGACGGTTACCGCGGTGAGAACCACGCCAGTGTTTCTGGCAAAGGAGACAGTGCCGCTCTTGCACTCCTTATGTCCACCTCTATCCCTAGGTGGACCGGTGGGAGGCCGGCTAGCCGACCACATGCAAGAGTGGGAACGGTTAACTCAGGACCGTTTAGTCTTGCGATGGCTTTCAGTCGGGTATCATCCCGATTGGATGACAGGCCCGCCATCGCGACTGTCTCTAGTGCCGATCTGGACTCCAAATCCGAGAGATCCAGATCAAAGGTTGTGTATCGAGGAGGAAATAAATTCCCTCATACAAAAAGGAGCTATTCAGCCGGCACAGAGGTGTCCGGGCTTCTATTCAACCCTGTTCTTAGTAACAAAGAACACCGGAGGGTGGAGACCAATTCTCAACCTCAAGCCATTGAACAAGTTCATAGAGACGCCCAGTTTCAAGATGGAGACTGTGCGCTCGGTGTTGGCGGGGTTAGAGAGGGGAATGTGGACAGCGTCGATAGATTTGAAGGACGCTTATTTCCACATCCCCGTACACAGGAGTTTCCGTCGCTTCCTGAGATTTGCATTCCAGGGCAGACAGTGGGAATTCAGGGTGCTACCCTTCGGAATTTCCACGGCTCCTCGGGTTTTCACCCGTGTGGTTCTTGCGATCACCGCATACCTCCGCAGGAGAAGCATAGCAGTCCACACGTACATAGACGACTGGCTGTTGAAAGCACACACCCGGGAAAGTTTATCTGCCAGTCTGGAGATTGTTTTGAAAACTCTCACAGACTTAGGCTGGATGATCAATTTCCCAAAATCAGAGCTGACTCCATCCCAGAAGTTTGTTTACCTGGGGATGTTCTTCGATCTAGAGACAGGATATGTTTATCCTACTCAGGAGAGAGTTCAGAAACTCATCTCATTAATTCAGTCAGTGTGCGACAGTCGTCATGTCCTGGCACGGGTTTACTTGAGAATGCTGGGGTTGATGGTTTCATTGGAACAAGTCATTCCTCAGGCCGCCTTACGCAGGCGGCCGATCCAGTTATTTCTCATGACACAATGGACCCAGAGTACAGGTTCGCTGGACTCGAATGTGTCAGTGTTGGCGCCTCTGATTCATCACCTGCAATGGTGGTTGGACACAGAGAATCTCTTGGTGGGGGTTATGCTAACCCCTCCCCACCCTCAGGTGACTGTGTATACAGATGCATCGATGGAGGGCTGGGGAGCTTGCCTGGAAGAGTCCACGATATCAGGGCTTTGGAATCTGGAACAGTCAAAGGAACATATAAATCTACTGGAGCTAAGAGCAGTAGTCCTGGGCCTGGAACATTTCTTACAGAAAGTTCAGGGCAAGATTGTTCTTATTCGTTCAGACAACTCAACAGTTGTGACTTACATAAACCGCCAGGGCGGAACGAAGTCGCCCAGTCTCTGTATGATGACATGGAGACTGCTTTGTTGGTGCCTGGATCACCAGATTACCTTGAAAGCAGTTCATATTCCGGGAAGGTTAAATCTGCTAGCAGACTCATTGAGCCGAAGGATGAGTGTTTTACCCACGGAATGGCAACTAAATCAATGTGTGGCGGATCGTCTGTTCGACCATTGGGGGAAACCCAACATCGATTTGTTCGCAACGAAGAAGAATGCGAAGATGACGACGTACGTCTCTCCGATTCCGGATCCAAGCGCTTTCGCAACAGATGCGTTAGCTATCAGCTGGGGGAGAATGTATGCGTACGCATTCCCTCCAGCAATCCTGATTCCAAAAATTCTTCAGAAAATCAGACAAGAGGAATGCCAAGTGCTTCTGATCGCCCCGGATTGGCCAAGCCGATCATGGTATACGGATCTGCTGGACCTTCTGGTCTGCAATCCGGTTCCTCTGCCTCTGATGGACGATATTATCTTCCAGGGCAAGGCCCTTCACAACAATCCGTCAATGTTCAGATTGACTGCGTGGATGTTGTCAAGGAATCTAGAATTAAGGAGGGCTTTTCTGAGCAAGCGGCCATGTTTATGGCCAAAGCCAGGAGGGGGTCAACCTCCAGAGCATATAATTATAAAATCAACAGATTTGCAGAATGGTGCTCAAAAAGATGTATTGATCCAATGGATTCATCTATTCAGGTAGTAGCTGATTTCCTCTGTCACCTCTATGATGCCTATAGCCTCAAGCCTAACTCTATTGCTGGTTATAAGTCAGCTTTAATGTCTGTTATTCCTTGCTTGGCTAAGAGGGGAAGTGATGAAGTAAATACATTAAATGTATTAATTAAAGGCATGGGCAATCTAAGACCAAGGAATCCACCTGTGATTCCGTCTTGGAGTTTATCGCTAGTGCTTCAAGTACTAGGTGATAAGCCGTTTGAACCACTTAGTTCCATTTCTATGAAACTATTAACACTGAAGACTGTGTTTTTAATTGCTGCGGCCTCGGCTAGGCGTAGGAGTGAAATTCATGCCTTATCAGCCGAGGATGACCGTTTTGTGGTTTCAGGGGAAGGCCTTAAGCTGCTACCTAGGATTAATTTCTTGGCTAAAAATCAGTCGTTGAAATATCCAGGTCAACCTATTGTTTTGCCTGCTTTAACTAGATATGATCCTAATTCTAAAGCATGGTGTCCCGTCCGGGCGCTTCGCCGGTACAAACAACGTACGGCGGAGTGGCGCACCGACCAGTCAGCGTTATGGTTGTCTTATATTGAACCCCATGGCAGGGCTTCTAAGGACACCATTTCCAGGTGGATTGTAGAATGCATTCAGTTCTGCCATAAATCCGCCACCGGGAAGCAGGTTGACGTGGCCAAGGCTCACAGTGTCCGCGGCTTAGTGACATCCACTGCCCTATTTAATGGGGTCCCTGTGGATGATATTATGTCGGTGGCTCAGTGGCACTGTGAGTCAAGTTTTACAGACCATTATCTCCGTGACACCGCTAATCCTTTCGCCTTGTCGATTTTGAAAAAATAACTAGGCTTATATTTTTGATGGGGTTTCCTCATTGCTTATATATTTCACAATTAATTTATGGAAACAACCACTAATTTGGGACTGCATCGTTCTTCACCAATGGGAAGAGGATGTCAGCAGCCATTTCAACAAGGTCAGTCTTGTGTATGTGTTGTCCATTGTTGATTGTCTTGTCACGTTACCCGTTATTAATATGATGATGGTTTTGTGTATTTATGTGGTTCATTGTTGAGAGTATACGAAAATGGAGTTTTTTCGTCTCTGTCCTGTAGTACATGGCACTTGTACGTAGAGAGCGTATAGGACATTGAGGTCATTCGACTCTTCCTCCCAGGAAGGAGGTGGGGGGAGCGCATATGACATTCGGTCATCTCTCATACATCGGGGGTGTTATCCGATGGTTAGTCAAATCCTGACTGTTTTTTCATACAGTTTCAGAAGTTTAAGTGCCTTAAACGCAGAAAAGCGTATAGGGATGAGCTGGTCTTTTGACCTCGCCTCCCTCCCGCCGAATTCACTGTCGAATTCTGGCAATATCAAAAGTATTAGGGAGGTAAGTATACTCTTGATGTGAAATAAACGAAATCCTTGATTTCTTTTTTCACGAGAGAGTTGATACTTACCTCCCTAGATACGGACCCGGCCTCTCCACCCCACAGAGGCTCGGTCTTCAGGCTCTTTATAGTTGCATGTGTATCAGCCAATAAATTAGTCAGAGGAAGTGCTAGTCTGCGCATGCGCGGTGGTGGGGCTGGCATCCGCCAGACTACGCTCTGACTCCCTGCCCAGTAGGGGCACCTAACTGTTTTAATCTGAGTGTTTATTGAGTGAAAGCCAATATTTAGCAATATCAAAAGTATTAGGGAGGTAAGTATCAACTCTCTCGTGAAAAAAGAAATCAAGGATTTCGTTTAATCTTTAGTAATGGATGCGCAATATTTAGGCACTCCAATTTAATAATTTCACTTCCGCAATGATGTTTTTGAGGTATGCATTAAACATAGTCGTAAGGCGGCGAGAATTTGTACCATGCAAAAATGAGTTCAATTTTCATGGCATCATATTTTTTTTGCGAAACTTCAGACAAAAAAATGTCCTCAAAGAATGTACTCGATTATAGGTCTAGGTCCCTTCCTAGAACATGTAATATGGCAAAAAACTGCATCCTTTAGTCAAGTTTTAAAGGTATCTCTCCAAGTGTCATGACTCAGGCCAGATTAAATGAAATTGTGCATAATAATAATAATAATTCTGTTGAATATTAAAAAAGTAATTATTCCTACATGTATGGGAAAAAATGGTGGGGATATTGCAATCACTTCCATCCATCTATCTGTCCCTCCGACTATCTCCTTTGAAACCATTTGGTGGAGTGCAATCAAACTTGTTATGTGAGTTACCCAGTGAGTGTCAAAGTTGGCAAAAGCATGGGATTTACAATGGAGTACCATGAGTGGCATCGATACCATGAGTGCCATCGATACCATGAGTGCCATCGACTGCGCATTCTAGCTTTACTTGTGCGGCAATGGTTTCCAGTTAAATGATTTTCAAAATATTCAGCACATTTTCTGTGTAATTGTGCTTAGATTGAGATACATGTAAAGATATTTCATCGCTGAAAGAATTAGCTGATCTATAATAGGTTAGCTGGGGTGAAAATGAAAATCAAATATAGACCTATTTTTAGATTACCAAATTTCGACAAATTTCGGGAAGACCACTGGCCTGCATTTGGCATTGCAGTACCACACTTGAATCACTGATTTGATTACATCTTATAGAGATGCTAAGCTAATGTTTAGCCCGTTTAAATCCAGCCAAAAAACCCCTCTGCAATGGTTTTGAGGAGTGTATATTTAGCCCGTTAACCCTTGAATTTGTCCAAGAAAATTTAACTTTTCTCATAGAAACTGTCCCTTTGCAGACCAAGAGAAGACTATTTTTGAAAATTTGCTACTGTAATGACTGGCTCAGTTATCCAGCCAGTCTTTCTAGTAGTAAATTTAAAAAAATTTTCTTTACTTGTTCTGCAAATGGACATTTCTCAAGACCACTGCAGAAGCCGATTTTAACTGATGCGAGTGTTAAAGAGTTAAAGACCAAGAGAAGACTATTTTTGAAAATTTACCACTGGAATGACTGGCTCAATAATCGAGCCAATCATTCCACAGGTACATTTCAAAAATATTTTTCTTTTGGGCTGCAAATGAACATTCAGTAACAAAATATTATCATTTTCTTGACCAAATTTAGTCATTAAAGTATTAACAAATGGTGATAGTTAACAAATTGTCACTTATCATTGATCTTCAGAACAGCATCTTTAAGCAGACCCAGCACCTAGAAGATCTGAAGTCACAGATGAACTGGGACCAGCAAGCGTTAGAGGCATGGCTGGAAGAGTCAGCAAGAAAAGATGAGGATGCTATGACACTACAGAAGTACACACGACAAGACGAGAGCAAAGTTAAGGTAATGCTGCTATCCACTATGTCACTCAATTATAGCTGATATATATCAATATGTCACTCAATTATAGCTGATATATATCAATATGTCACTCAATTATAGCTGATATATATCAATATGTCACTTGTTGACATCACAATCTAGAAAGTCCATCACGAAATGAATAAAGGTCCAATAATAAGTATCTGAATTGTATGTCCTGGGTAAATTAAAAATTTAATAAACATTTTGTTTAATATCTTGAAACTAATATGAGTGTCCATAGGCAGCAACAGCCCCGAGTGAAATTAATTTCAAAATATTTAACGGCTTACCTGTATAATTTCCTTGAAATTGAGATTCTGGGAATTTAAGGCTTTTAAAAGCAATAAAATTGATTTAAACTTGTGTACACAATGGAAAGAGCTTAGCTAAAGATTGATCCCTAGCTGTATAAAGATGACTTTTTAAGAGATGTGGGTGAGTGCGCGCATGTACTGTGAATAATAATAATGATAATGATTTTCCTGCTAGGAACTGTCCTTGTTGATGGAACGCCTGACTGGTGAACTGCAACAGAAGCGCAAATTGCTTGATCGTGAGAACACGGAAACGATGACCTCACAGGTGAGCACAGTCTGAACATGTCTGGCGCCAAAGACATAGATTTCCTAGACTCTGATTTTAACATCGTACTGGTCAAGCAGGCCAAAATTGGCATCTGTAGTTGTCATAGAATCCCCATTTGCATGTCAAGAGATTATTTTGAAAATTTACCACTGGAATGACTGGCTCGGTAACCGTTACCAAGCCAGTCATTCCAGTGGTAAATTCTTTAAATTAGTCTTCTCTTGGCCTACAAATGGACAATAAATTAGCTAATATTTAGATTTTTTTACAAAATTTAGTCATTAAAGGGCTATTTTCATACCTCGCCAAAAAATTGGTGGGATATATCCGTCCGGGCTGTCGTGCATACGGGCTACAGAGTAGTTTCCAGATGATAACTCTATTACGGTTTTTTCTATCGCTTTGAAACTTCATAGGGTGGTGGGACTATGTCTGGAGAAGAAACCTATCGAAATTGACGATGATCTGAACTCCAAGATGGACGAGAGCCAAGCCGACAGCCACCTTGAAGTTTATGAATGATAACTCCATTACCATTTATTCGATCACTGATCCAAGATCCAATATGGCCACCATCGGCCATCTTGAAAAATCATTTCCGAACGATAACATTTCCGTTTATCTGATTGCTTTGAAACTTCTGACTAACTGTTTCTGGCGATATTTTTATCATGTGAACTTATTTGAGCTGTTTCTGTATTTGTTACATTCATTTCAGATTGAGCTGGATAAGACTGCAGAAGATTTCCGTAAATCTCACCTTGATCGACAGGAGCTGATTTCCCAGTGGGAACAAACGATTGAACAGATGCAACGACGAGATAAGGAGATGGATCTACTCGCTGCTGTAAGCTTAAAAACACCCACTAAAGTCTAACAGTCTTCCACCCCCATATGTGGAATTGTCACAAAATTGAACAGTTCAAATTACGTTTGAAAACGCATCTGTATAAATTTAAAATAGCATTTCTGTAATCAATCTTGTAAAATGCTTTTGAGTGCTTTCCTGGAATTCACCTTTCCAGAGTACCCACTCATCATATGATGTCATAATGAACTGCGCGATGTGTACAATGACATCATAATGAATGACGTCGATAAGTACGTCACGAATGCATATTTGAAGACGGTCTATGCGTTGTACAAATTGTTTGCTTTTACTATTTAATAAATATTCTGTTGAATATTTTGAAACTAATTTGACTGGGTGCTGTTGCTGCCATAGGCAGCAACAGCACCCAGTCAAATTAGTTACAAAATATTCAACAGCTTCCCTGTATAGTTTTCAGGAAATTGATAGCTAGGGCATTTGGGGGATTGATCAATCCCAGATAGGCGGGGCATAGCTAAAAATGGAAAGGTGCATTGGTGCTATATAAATTCATATATACATAAAGTAAACAAGAGAAATTATAAATTGCACGTCCTCGCGCTTCAGTATATTTGTCACATTGTAAAAAGTTTTCAGATTTTTTGAGGAATTTTCAGGATATTTTCGGGTAGTTAAATCCTAGTGTGTAGTCACACCCTTTCCTGCAATAAAATTTAGCGAAAGCAGAGCAGTAGTTTTCCAAAATATCCACCGATCCAGAATTATATCTGATCCGGATTCAGCTTGTTTTATCCAGACAAGTGCTAATGTCTACAAATCCTTTTGCATGGCAAGTTCCTTCGTTGTGTTAAAATTTCAGCCTAATTAGATCAGTAGTTTTTTAGAAGCAGCTCTGGAGAGACAGACAGGCTGGCTGATAGACAGAATCACAATACCCTCTTCCTGTTATGGGGTGAGGGTAATTAGCAACATCATGTCCCCCGTTGGCTGATAGCTCTTGTACTGGAATTGGAAACAAATGTTAATTAACTCCAGCTCATAGCATAATATGAGAGCAGTGGTGGACGAGTGTTTTGGAGCGAATACTGGTAACTCAAAGGTTCACAGTTCTTATCCTGGCTGGGCTGCCACATGGTGCCCTTGAGCAAGGTGCTTCACTCTGCATTGCTCCAGTCCAGCTAGCTGTAAATAGCTACCTGCAATGGTATTTTTGGTAATGTAAATGCATAGCTTACAGTGAAACCATGCTCAATGCTCAATAATGGAGAACAAGCCCAATGGACAGAGGCCCTTCCAGTCAAATTAATTACAATATATTCAAAGGTCTTTCTATATGCCTTGAAGAGGAGATATGGCGAATTGTTTGGTGAATGGTTAAAGCGCTTGAATTCGGAATTTGTTCTTCAAAGTGCTTAAATATGACAATTATCTGAAAACCTGTATATAATATTTTCGTCAAATTTACTCCTGATACATTAAAAATACATGCTGTCATAATGACTGAATTTTAAGTTGAGGTCTGTTCGGAGAATTTACATTTTTCTTCGTAAATATCCATGTGCGGGTGACTCTCATTCTGAAAGTTGTCGTTCAAACATAAGTCTCAATAAAATTTATGAAGTATTTATAGGGAAAGTTATACTGTAATCTAAAATTTGTTATGCAGCATTTGGCTCGAGTGAAAGCTGAAGTGAAGAAACGAGAGGATACTATCAAGGAGAAAGAACAGTTTCACGATAATGAACATGAAAATAACATGGAGTTAGAGAAGAAGATCTCATTATCTGAGCGCTCTGCCGCCAAGATGAGGCTGGATCACCAGGATGCTGAGACTCAGAGAATTCAGTTCTACGATGAGGTAAGAATATATATATCCATAGTTTATCATAAAGAAACAAGGCTTGATAATATTCACATTACACAACTGGTGAAATATCGTGAATAGGGCCTTTTTCACCGGTTGTTGACATATAAATATATTGCCCTCAGGAGCACTTATGGATGCACGCACTCACTACACAAGCTAATTGGCACAGCCTCTAGTGGACTCCCTGTTATCATATTTGCAATTGTTATATTTTGCAAGAGAATCAATCAAATCAAAGCAATCAAAAAAATGTTTGCAAATACACAGAGATTTTACCTGAAATAAGTATGTACATATATGTGAGCTTCAGCAAAATAGCCATTAAAATTGTTGCTAATAGGTTATTTTGTACACAACTGGTGAAATATTGTGAACGGTGAGTTTTTCATTGGTTGTTGGCATGTAAATATATATAACACACGCACGCACGCACGCACGCACGCACGCACGCACGCACACTATGCAAATACCCAGAGATTTTACGTGAATTAAGTATGTACATGTATATGAGGTTCATCAAAAGAGCCATTGAAATTGTTGCTAATATGTTATTTTGAAATGATTGACAGATGAGAATCTGATTTTGATTGGCATTCATAATACAGCGACACCTCTTCACCTTGTCCAATGGAAACCCTCGAGGGGCTCAAGAATTGGGTCGGGTGAAGATTGTTCCGGCTTACAGAGTAATATTTTCTTGAAAAGATATGTTCAATTTAGGGAAGTTTTTGTTTTATCGAGAGTCTGTTTTGATAACATTTCACTGTATCTACATACAGTACAGCTCATAGATAAGGTAACATGTTTGCAAAACAAAAACGGAAACATGTTAATAAGAAGTGGCGTGTTGAATATTTTGAACATAATTGGATTGGAAGACAGTGCTGCCTTAGGCAGACAGTTAGCACTGTCTTCCACTCCAATTATGTTTAAAATGTTCAGCAGTTCGCTTTAATTCAGTTTGGTAATATGTTAATTTATTTCTGTGCTCTACCTCTACATATTCATTTGTTTAGCTGGAGACTCTGAAGAGAACAGTGGACAGAACAGCGATGGACCTGGAAGTGACTCGATCAGACGTCACACAGTTGAAGAAGGAAGTCAATGATAAAACAAACAAGTAAGTAGTGTGCTACATATAGCATTTATTCTCTTGCCTTCACTCTATCTCTTCATTCTATCCATGATTCATACATACAACGGCACCTGGAATGGATAAAAAGAAGTTTGTTGTATTAGAAAAAAATTTAAAGAGTGAGTTAGACTGTCCAGCTTCACAGGTCCAAGCTCTAATATGTTATACTGTCCGGCTTGCCACATAAGCTCTAATGAATTAGATTGTCCAGCTTCCCAGGACCAAGCTCTAACATGTTATACTGTGCAGCTTGCCACATAAGCTCTTATGAATTAAATTGTCCAGCTTCTCAGGACCAAGCGCTAATATGTTATACTGTCCCGCCTGCCACATACGCTCTAATGAATTAGATTGTCCAGCTTCCCAGGACCAACCTCTATCATGTTATACTGTCCAGCTTGCCACATGTATTAAAGTATCCAGCTTCCCAGGACCAACATCTATCATGTTATACTGTCCAGCTTGCCACATGAATTAAATTGTCCAGCTTCCCAGGACCAACCTCTATCATGTTATACTGTCCAGCTTGCCACATCAGCTCTTATGAATTAAATTGTCCAGCTTCCCAGGACCAAGCTCTAACATGTTATACTGTCCAGCTTGCCACATAAGCTCTTATGAATTAGATTGTCCAGCTTCCCAGGACCAAGCTCTAACATGTTATACTGTCCAGCTTGCCACAAGCTCTTATGAATTAGATTGTCCAGCTTCCCAGGACCAAGCTCTATAATGTTATACTGTGCAGCTTGCCACATAAGCTCTTATGAATTAGATTGTCCAGCTTCCCAGGACCAAGCTCTATCATGTTATACTGTACAGCTTGCCACATAAGCTCTTATGAATTAGATTGTCCAGCTTCCCAGGACCAAGCTCTAACATGTTATACTGTCCAGCTTGCCACATAAGCTCTTATGAATTAGATTGTCCAGCTTCCCAGGACCAAGCTCTAACATGTTATACTGTCCAGCTTGCCACATAAGCGCTAATGGATTAGATTGTCCAGCTTCCCAGGACCAAGCTCTATCATGTTATACTGTCCAGCTTGCCACATATATTAAATTGTCCAGCTTCCCAGGACCAACTTCTATCATGTTATACTGTCCAGCTTGCCACATGAATTAAATTGTCCAGCTTCCCAGGACCAACCTCTATCATGTTATACTGTCCAGCTTGCCACATAAGCTCTTATGAATTAGATTGTCCAGCTTCCCAGGACCAAGCTCTAACATGTTATACTGTCCAGCTTGCCACAAGCTCATGAATTAGATTGTCCAGCTTCCCAGGACCAAGCTCTATCATGTTATACTGTGCAGCTTGCCACATAAGCTGTTATGAATTAAATTATCCAGCTTCCCAGGACCAAGCTCTATCATGTTATACTGTACAGCTTGCCACATAAGCTCTTATGAATTAGATTATCCAGCTTCCCAGGACCAAGCTCTATCATGTTATACTGTACAGCTTGCCACAAGCTCTTATGAATTAGATTATCCAGCTTCCCAGGACCAAGCTCTATCATGTTATACTGTACAGCTTGCCACATAAGCTGTTATGAATTAGATTGTCCAGCTTCCCAGGACCAAGCTCTATCATGTTATACTGTACAGCTTGCCACATAGGCTCTTATGAATTAGATTATCCAGCTTCCCAGGACCAAGCTCTATCATGTTATACTGTACAGCTTGCCACATAAGCTGTTATGAATTAAATTGTCCAGCTTCCCAGGACCCAGCTCTATCATGTTATACTGTCCAGCTTGCCACATAAGCTCTTATGAATTAGATTATCCAGCTTCCCAGGACCAAGCTCTATCATGTTATACTGTACAGCTTGCCACATAAGCACTAATGGATTAGATTGTCCAGCTTCCCAGGACCAAGCTCTAACATGTTATACTGTCCAGCTTGCCACATAAGCTCTTATGAATTAGATTGTCCAGCTTCCCAGGACCAAGCTCTAACATGTTATACTGTACAGCTTGCCACATAAGCACTAATGGATTAGATTGTCCAGCTTCCCAGGACCAAGCTCTAACATGTTATACTGTCCAGCTTGCCACATAAGCTCTTATGAATTAGATTATCCAGCTTCCCAGGACCAAGCTCTAACATGTTATACTGTCCAGCTTGCCACATAAGCACTAATGGATTAGATTGTTCAGCTTCCCAGGACCAAGCTCTATCATGTTATACTGTCCAGCTTGCCACATAAGCACTAATGGATTAGATTATCCAGCTTCCCAGGACCAAGCTCTATCATGTTATACTGTACAGCTTGCCACATAAGCACTAATGGATTAGATTGTTCAGCTTCCCAGGACCAAGCTCTAACATGTTATACTGTCCAGCTTGCCACATAAGCACTAATGGATTAGATTGTCCAGCTTCCCAGGACCAAGCTCTAACATGTTATACTGTCCAGCTTGCCACATAAGCTCTTATGAATTAGATTGTCCAGCTTCCCAGGACCAAGCTCTAACATGTTATACTGTCCAGCTTGCCACATAAGCTCTAATGAATTAGATTGTCCAGCTTCCCAGGACCAAGCTCTAACATGTTATACTGTCCAGCTTGCCACATAAGCTCTTATGAATTAGATTGTCCAGCTTCCCAGGACCAAGCTCTATCATGTTATACTGTCCAGCTTGCCACATAAGCTCTTATGAATTAGATTGTCCAGCTTCCCAGGACCAAGCTCTATCATGTTATAGTGTCCAGCTTGCCACATAAGCTCTTATGAATTAGATTGTCCAGCTTCCCAGGACCAAGCTCTAACATGTTATACTGTCCAGCTTGCCACATAAGCTCTTATGAATTAGATTGTCCAGCTTCCCAGGACCAAGCTCTAACATGTTATACTGTCCAGCTTGCCACATAAGCACTAATGGATTAGATTGTCCAGCTTCCCAGGACCAAGCTCTAACATGTTATACTGTCCAGCTTGCCACATAAGCACTAATGGATTAAATTGTCCAGCTTCCCAGGACCAAGCTCTAACATGTTATACTGTCCAGCTTGCCACATAAGCACTAATGGATTAGATTGTCCAGCTTCCCAGGACCAAGCTCTAACATGTTATACTGTCCAGCTTGCCACATAAGCTCTTATGAATTAGATTGTCCAGCTTCCCAGGACCAAGCTCTATCATGTTATACTGTCCAGCTTGCCACATAAGCACTAATGGATTAGATTGTCCAGCTTCCCAGGACCAAGCTCTATCATGTTATACTGTACAGCTTGCCACATAAGCTCTTATGAATTAGATTGTCCAGCTTCCCAGGACCAAGCTCTATCATGTTATACTGTCCAGCTTGCCACATAAGCACTAATGGATTAGATTGTCCAGCTTCCCAGGACCAAGCTCTATCATGTTATACTGTCCAGCTTGCCACATAAGCACTAATGGATTAGATTGTCCAGCTTCCCAGGACCAAGCTCTAACATGTTATACTGTCCAGCTTGCCACATAAGCACTAATGGATTAAATTGTCCAGCTTCCCAGGACCAAGCTCTAACATGTTATACTGTCCAGCTTGCCACATAAGCACTAATGGATTAGATTGTTCAGCTTCCCAGGACCAAGCTCTAACATGTTATACTGTCCAGCTTGCCACATAAGCACTAATGGATTAGATTGTTCAGCTTCCCAGGACCAAGCTCTAACATGTTATACTGTCCAGCTTGCCACATAAGCACTAATGGATTAGATTGTCCAGCTTCCCAGGACCAAGCTCTAACATGTTATACTGTCCAGCTTGCCACATAAGCACTAATGGATTAGATTGTCCAGCTTCCCAGGACCAAGCTCTAACATGTTATACTGTCCAGCTTGCCACATAAGCACTAATGGATTAGATTGTTCAGCTTCCCAGGACCAAGCTCTAACATGTTATACTGTACAGCTTGCCACATAAGCACTAATGGATTAGATTGTTCAGCTTCCCAGGACCAAGCTCTAACATGTTATACTGTCCAGCTTGCCACATAAGCACTAATGGATTAGATTGTCCAGCTTCCCAGGACCACGCTCTAACATTAGGTTTTACTATTTAGACTCTCTAACTTATCGGCTAAGCTCTAACAAGTTTTCAGTTCTGCTTTAAGCCTTAACAGCTTTATGTCAAAATCGAAGATTTTCAAATTAAATAAAAAGATAAACTGGTGTTCGTTTTTCAACAAATTTGGTGGAAGATGTTGATGTCTATGACAGCAACATCATCCAACAAAATTGTTGAAAAATGTACCCCAGTTTCTTGACTATTGACACAGTAAAAGTTAGAATATTGACATCAGAGTCATAAGGGTTACCACTTTAATGGTCAACTTTGGTCAAGAAAATTTATATATCTGCCTATTAGCTGTCCATTTACAGTGCATTTGAATGCAATTTTTGAAATTTTATCACTGGAATGGCTGGCTCGGCTATCGAGCCAGTCATTCCAGTGTTAAATTTTAAACAATTTTATTCTCTTGGTATGTAAATGGACATTCCACAAGACCATAACAGAGGCCATTTTTGACCGGTATGACCGTTAAACTGTTAAACCAGGTAAACATTATTCAGTCTGGCGGTCTACATTTCCAGAGTTAGGAAGTCTAAATGGACCTTTCCAGTTTTAGCTATGCTTCGCCCAGTCAAATTAGTTTCAATATATTCAACAACATTGTTATTAAACAGTAGACATACAATTCGTACAATGTGTCAACTGTTAAGAGTTTAAGATGGACTAAATCGCGTCATTCAAGCTGTAGTTGATTGCGACATCATCTTACATGTCAAATACTTGATTATGATGTCATATGATCGATGGATAAACTGGAAAGGTTCATGACTAGAGTTAGACAGTCTAGCTTCCCAGAGTTAGGCTGTCTAGATTATCAGAGTTCTAAATGTCTACATTATCAGAGATAGGGTGTCTGCATTATCTCAGAATGTTCAGCTTAACTTGTCAGCTCGTTCTGGTTAGGTTGCAAGCACTAGGTAAGCAGTAGCGAGTTAAACTCTCCATCTCCCCTGGTAAGTTCTCACTTGGTTACGTTGTTGTTAAGATAAGCTCTAGTGAGTTAGCCTGTCCAGTTTACCAAATTCCACCCTATTTACAGATTACAAGCCGCTCGTGATCTTCATGAACAATTGATTGAGAAGCTGAAAGTGGCTACAGAGTCGACACTCAGTGCTGAAGAGAGGTCTGCCCTCATGGAAGACTATCTGTCAGGGGAAACCGAGGTACAACATGATATCGAACAGAAGCTGCGATATCTGCGCGATACACGCTTCCGTAAGACGCAGGAACTGCATGATGTCAGAGTGCAGGAACGCAATAATGAGGCAGAAATTGAGGTTAGTATGAACTGTTTATTATGACGTTTAACTTGTCTAGACCATTTGAACCAGAGTGACCGTATGCAAAGTAATACCTGACTGTAAAAAATATTTGTTGAATATTTTGAAACTAATTTGACTGGAAAGTGTTACTGTTGGCGACATTTATGTGTGTACCTTTGTGCATGTGTTTGTTCATTTGTGCATCCATGGATATGCATGTGTGCGTCCAAGTGCATGCGTTTCTGTGTCCACGATCATGCGTTTCTGTGTCCACGTTCATGTCTTTCTGTGTGCATGCATGTGTGTGTTTGTGCATCCATGTACGTGTGTGTGTGCGTGCGTGCGTGCGTGCGTGCGTGCGTGCATGCGTGCGTGCATGCATTTGTATGTGTGTCCATGTGTATGTACTCTGCGTGCAGGCAGGTGTGCGTGTGTGTGTGTAAGGTGATGGATGTTCTATGTTGAGATGTTCTATGTTGAGAACTTAGTGATAGCTTGACCTATAATAAAACCTCATCACTATGTGATTTTCTCATGATAAACAACATGATTCACTTATTAATATGTAACATAGTATGCATTGTGTGCATTTGTCTGAAGATCTTATTTGGATACATATGCTTATAAGGCATATGAATTTTGCAGCATTATACTGTTGCACTTCACCTTTACAGAGTATCCATCTATCATCTGACGTCACATGATGTCATAATCAGCTAAACGGCATGTAGGATGATGTCATAATCATTACGTCATAAATAATTCTATGTAGCCCGTCTTTAACTCTTAATAGTCCGACACATTGTATGAATTGTATGTCGCTACTATTTAATAAACATGCTGTTGAATATTTTGAAACTAATTGAACTGGACGCTGTTGCTGCCATAGGCAGCAACAACACCCAGTCACATTAGTTCCAAAATATTCAATAGCTTACCTGTATAGTTTTCTGGAAATTGATAGTCAGAGATTCATTGAGCGAGCTGTGGGTGGAGCTTATCTTGAGATGGGCGGGGAATAGCTAAAAATGAAAAGGTCCATTCCTCGGGCTAATACTAATTTATAGTTTTGCCATTGTATATATACTATCTTATATCTACTGTACATTTTCATATACAAATGAATACATTAAATGTGACTTTCTCTGTGCAGGGTGGCCAGGCAGCACTGCGGAACCTGAATAGCAAGATTAATAAACTGGACCACGATTCCCTCAAACAGCAAGAGATTATATACAACCAGGTAACTACATTGTTTGTCCATTACTGTTTGCTGGACCAAAACAGGCCACAGCAATGAGGTTGAACGGGTCCATTTTAAGGCCAAGAGAATACCTTTTTGAGAGTTTGTCACTGGAATGACTGACTTGATAATCATAATTTTTATCACAGTTTTACAAAGTAAAATGAGATTTTGTGATGCCTCCTAAGTTGTCCGATGATGACATTGGCATTGTCATCTAATTGGCATTTAGTTCGAATTAACTGTTAATATCTCATGTTGGATTAATTATACTGCGCCCAAACTTGGACACATGCTTTCTTATGAGATGGCATGGCAGAAAGACCTTTGGGTCAAAGGTCAGGGGGTCTTTGTCCATTGTAAAAACTTAGTTTTTGTCTCGCCTGCGGAGCAAAAGTGAGACATAGGTAACACTTTTCCAATGACAGTGTCAAAGTTAAGTTTTTGCATTTAGCAAATCATCGTTGCCTTACGTAACTGGGACACATGGGTTTTTTTGTACCAAGGGAAGCTGGGTGCTGATAGTGACATCACTAGGTCAAAGGTCAACATCATTGTAGGCTAGATATTTGACCTATGTCATGTCTGTACATGTATTGCCAATGTTAACTTTTTACGTTTAGCCAATCATATTTGCCTGTATTTTAGGATTGGTTAAGTCTACTGGAACCTAACTTGGACACAGTGTTGCCTATACCATAAGGAGGTAGCATGATGATATTGAGGTCAAAGGTCATGGTTACTGTGACAAACAGGAGACAGGCGAGACATTTAATTTTGCGGATTTCTTGTTTCAGCATTAACATTTCGTGTTTAGCAGTTTATCTTCCATGTTTTGGCTATACTGGGCACAACCTTGGACACCTGTTTCCTTGTAATGAAAGGCATGAAGACCTAATGACTGATATCAATGTAATTGTGACCTTGATAAATCTAATAAAACCTTTAGCATCAACATTTGGTGTTTGTCTCAATTTAGCAGTTTATATCTCATGTTTGGTTAAGCAGTATACAGGGCCCAAATTGGGACATTATAAGCTGTTTGTACATTTGCCAATATTTATGGCCCCCCCCCCACCCCCATATGGCATTTGTTCTGTTCATCCAGTGGGATAACTGTCGGTCTACTGGAGCAACCTTCACCAAAGGTGTTTGAAGAACCGTATCAATTTTGTGGTCAAACAGTCAAGGTCATGTTGACCTACTTAATATTGTGTTTCCGGATCATAACTCGAGTATGATTGAAGGGATCACTATTAATCTTGTCCTTGGTGGTCTGAAGAACCCTATCGATTTTGGGCTCAAATGGTCAAAGGTCAAGGTCACTGTGATCTAATTAATGACGAAATATTGCATTTACGGATAACTCGAGTTCTATTGAAGGGATCGTTGCTAATCTTGGATGGGAGCTTGTCCTTGGTGGTCCAAAGAACCCTATTGATTTAGGGGCCAAAAGGTCAAAGGTCATTGTAACCCAGTTAATGACATTATATTGTGCTGCCAGATGATAACCCAAATTCTAATGAAGGGACTTTTACCAATCAATGGGCTTGTCCTTGCTGTTTAGAAGCATTTAGATTTTTGGGGTCAAAGGTCACAGTCACGGGGACCCAATTAATGATATATTGTTCTGGATGATACGTCGAGTTCTATTGAAGGGATCTTTAGCTATCTTGGATGGGAGGTTATACTTCACGTTCTGAAGAACCCTGTCAATTTTGGGGTCAACAGTCAAGGTAACTGTTATCCAATTAATGACATAATATATTGAGTTTCCAGATGATAACTCAAGTTCTATTGCAAGGATCTTTACCCTTCAGAATAAGACCATACTATACCAATCTCTGATTGTCGTACTTGTTTGTTCTCTTTGCAGGATTTCTCGATTCAGCAATTGGAGCGTCGTATTAATCGGATGCAGGGAGAGCGGAGTAATGAAGAGAAGCTGAATCTGGAATCCAAGATCTTAGAATTAACCAAGGATCTGGAGCATGAGACCAACACATGTATCTTGTTAGGTGTGCAGCTTAAGAGACTTCAGGTCAGCAATATAGTATTATTGGTGCTGATGTTAATGAAAAGTTAATGGTGGTGGCGGCACATTGTGTTGCTGGTTGAGGTGGTGGTCGTCATGCTGGCTGATGATGATTGTGATGATGATAAATGATTAAATGATGATCGTGATGATGAGGATGAATGAATGACATTGTTGAAGATGTCAATTATGCAGATGAATGATGGCTTGATTGTCGTTTGATGATGATGAATGAATGACATTGTTGAAGATGTCAATTGTGCAGGTGAATGATGGCTTGATTGTCATTTGATGAGGATGAATGAATGACATTGTTGAAGATGTCAATTGTGCAGGTGAATGATGGCTTGATTGTCATTTGATGAGGATGAATGAATGACATTGTTGAAGATGTCAATTGTGCAGGTGAATGATGGCTTGATTGTCATTTGATGAGGATGAATGAATGACATTGTTGAAGATGTCAATTGTGCAGATGAATGATGGCTTGATTGTCATTTGATGAGGATGAATGAATGACATTGTTGAAGATGTCAATTGTGCAGATGAATGATGGCTTGATTGTTGTTTGATGATGCACATGAATTAATAGATTGATTTTAACACAAATGTCGGTGCCTTGTAGCAAGTTAGGATATTATTCACGTTAAATACACTCCCTGCTTTGCTCCAAAAGCTTTGTCTTGATTATGATGTCTGATTGCTACTTAGATAATATAAGATTGATTTCTATCTGGTCTGCTCTTGTATGTGAAACATATATTCTATTTAAATAGTGTTTTACTTTGATGGGCACTCAACCATGCCCTAATTTTACAGCACTCTGTCCTAAAACTCAATTTATTTTATTTTAACAACAAATGCCCTGATTTCACAGCAAAAATTCCCCAGGTGACCTCTTTACCTTTTGTAGCACCCTCCACTTTTCTCAATCAATGTAAACACTGTCAGTATATATCTTGCAGGATGATACGAGGCGCGTGAGTCAGGAACTTGAGAAGAGTAACACGGAGAAGTCATCTCTGACCAGCAAAATACAGGAACTCAATCTACACAATGACAGCTCAGAACGAGAACTCAGGAAAATCATTGGCAGCAAACAGGTATGGGTCTCATGATGATGATGATGACGATCCCTTTGATCAATTTGATTGTCATTCTTCTTTAGCCCATCAATGGTCAAACTTGGTTAATAAAATTGTGATTTGTGCAATGTGAACACCCATATACAGGCTAAGAGAAGACCTTTTGAAAATTTACTACTCGAATGGCTGGCTCGATTATTGAACCAGTCATTCCAGTGATAAATTCTAAAAAAAATAGTCTTCTCTTGGCATGTTAATGAATATTCCACACGACCACTGCAGACATAATTTTTGGGTGGCCTGACCATTAAAGAGTTCACTGACAATTATGTGCACGCATCTATGTTAAATAACCAAAACAAAATTTCAATTTCAGATCAAATTTCTGCTTCGATCTCATCTTGTTTCTGACTTTCTATGAGTTACAATTCAGACCTAAAATACCCGAGACTTTACCTGCATGTATTTATTTGTTTCAAGTGTAGTTGTTTTTCTTCCTGGTTTTTTTCCATAAACATATTTATATATTTAAATTTGTTTATTTGTAGGATTTGATGGTTGATGAAAATATCTTGAAGCTGGAGATTAAACACCTCCGTGACATACTCAATGATAAAGCAGATCAAGTGCTCTCCCTTGAAAAGCGCAGGCTACAACTAGAAACCGTAAGTCTGATTAATAGGGTATAACCTGTAATTGAATTTTGTTGTAGTGTGATCTATGTAAGTCATAGCAGTGGCAAAAGGTCAGGAAATTAATTGTAATGCAACTCCTCTGAAACCGTTGGATGGACATTTCACATCAAGAGTATACTTACCTCCCTAATACTTTTGATATTGCTAAATATTGGCTTTCACTCAATAAACACTCAGATTAAAACAGTTAGGTGCCCCTACTGGGCAGGGAGTCAGAGCGTAGTCTGGCGGATGCCAGCCCCACCACCGTGCATGCGCAGACTAGCACTTCCTCTTTGCTAATTTATTGGCAGAGAGTCTACACATGCTTTTGTGCTAGTGCTTTTCGTGGCTCAATTCTAAGTGTTTTTGTGAAAGTTCAGAAGTGTTTATCCCTGATAAAGATGGCAGGAAGAGTGACTTCGCCAGAGGAGGGCCCAGGACCTTTAAATCAGGTGACTTCTAGTAAAATTAGCGAGTTTTGTCCCGTTGTAATGTGTTTCCGGGACTCGCGCTAAACGTGATAAGCGCCTTGTTTAGTTGGTTTATTTCAAATAGGTGCTATATAAGACTAATCTCTCTTTGTGTTTATGTCCACAGGTCTGTGTGAAGAAATATAATGGACATCACATCAGCAGAGGGTTTGTGTCTCTCCACCATGGTTCCATTTCCTACTAATACTGTTAGGTTATCTAACCAAAAATTCTATGTCCAGTGAGTTGGAGGCCTATTATAAAGGTCTTCTCACTTTGCCCTCTTGATCCAATTCCTTCCCCTAGAGGTGGAGAGAGTTAAGAGGCGTTCAGTTGGTGGAGTGCTCCAGTTCATCAGGTTGGATGGTTTGTCTAGACAAGGTGTCAGGTATGTAATTATTGATATGAGGTGATGTTAATTATTTAGAGGAAAGAGAGATAATTAACACTATTTGCCATTGTTATCAGTATATATCTGATGGTTGTGTAGTCGAAATGTCCATTCTGCACATGTTCTGGTTAGAGATACAATTCGTCCTTGCACTGGGATGTTTGTTGAGGATCGATTTTTTCCTGTCATAGGATTAATGACGTCATAATCAGCCTTGCTCTTTATTAACAATTAAAGTTGTCCGAAGCTGGTTTTCTGATAAATTATGATCTTTATGATCATTTTTCCTTCTCTTGAGTTGGTGAGTTTCTAAGCTTAACTAGATTGCTCATACTCCTCGTCCTTTGGCCTTTTTCAGAGACCTGGTTGTGCGTCCTGTGGACGATTTTTGAGGGACAAGTTTGGTCCTCATCTCTGTTTTCAGTGTAGCCCCTGTGGTCCCTTGCTTAATTGCGAGATATGTAAGCACTGGGGGGGGGGAGCTAATGTCCGAATTCTTGTGCTTGCAGGCGAAGGACAAGGTGGTGGAGGAGGAGAAGAAGAAGCTGAAAAAAGACGTTGTAAGTAAGAAGGGTAAGAGGAAGGCCTCGTCCGCGGTGGACATGGAGGCCTTCCGGACCGAGATGTTGGGAGAGATGAGGAGGACAATAAAGGATTTGGTTCCAGAGTTGCTTCGTGGCATGCTTCCTGGACCAAATCCTTTGTTGGCCTCATCATCTGCTTCGGAGCAGGTAATCCCCGCCTCTGAATCACCGTTCCTTAGTACGCTTCCGTTGTTTGAAGATTCAGAGGTGGCCCCATTAGAGGGGGCGTTCCACGACCCTGGCAGCAGGCTTATTGCCGCACCCAATAGGGACCGTGGACGGTTGTCGCTGGAACCCGCGGGCTGCTTATCAGTCCAGGGCTATCCGCACACCGCGGGTGCCAGTACCTCGTATGGCACCTTCCCTGGCCAGTCCGGGTTAGCTCTCTTTGCTGACCCGGAGTCTAATCTGTCTGGCCAGGAGGATGAGGATTACCTGTTGGGGTCGCCGTCTGAGGACGTGGACATGGATTATGACGTCTGTGCACCCCTCGCGGGGAATACAGGCGCCTTATTCCACGGTTCTACTCTCCCAGGGGTAGAATCCACGGTTCAGACTGTGGCCCTGGGCGCTGAAGGCCAGCGTTACCGCATACCTCGGCTTGCCGAGTGTCGCTGGTGCTGGCCGGGGCCGTGGTGGGGCGGTATATGCCCCGCGCTCTACCACGGCGCCTGCTCCTGGTCAAGCCAGTGAGATTAGCATGCCGGTATTGTCAGGCCCGCATGCTCTCCCTGGCTTGCCAGGGATATCAGCGTATCCGCCGTCAAGCTCTGTTGCTTGCGCTCAGGAGGAAGACGAAGGCCCCCGTCTTGTAGAGCGCTCGCAGCTAGCCACGGAGGAGGATTGGTCTGACGCTTGCCAGTGGTTGGTGAGTGTTAGACCAGATCTGCCCGTGGAGCAGTCGGCTAGCCAGCGTGATCACAGGCCATGGTTAGCTGGTAAGCCTACTGCTAACGCTATGCCTTCTCTGCCGCTGGCAGAGCATGTCGTTGACATGTTCGAGGCGGCGGAGACGTCCATTAAGTCGAGTGAACGTCTCGCTAAGGCCCTGCGCGAGGTGGCCAGGCGTTGCCGCATCGTGCCCCTGGACTACCAGCGGTACGGTGTGGTACCTAAGCTGAGCGTGGATGACCGCGCGGCTTTGGGTGAGGATGCGCGGCCAGGCTCCCGTTCTGACACGGGAGTCTTGTGTTCGAACGCGTTGCGTTCAGCAAATACCGCGTTGCGTGATGCGGAGGAGAGTGGGAGGGCTTCGATTGCCGCTCTGTCCCACGTCTCCCAGCTGTTACAAGGGGTAGTAACAGCATCCGCATCGCGCCAGCGAAGTCCGGTCACAGTCCAGCGAGCCATCCAGGATGGTATCAACCTGGCGCTGGACTGTATGACGCGGGCGGTGACCAGGAGTGTCCGGGCAAGGCGCACTTTTGCCTTAGATAATCTGTGCCCGTCCCAGGACCTATACAATAGGCTACTACGTACGCCTATGACAGGTCCTGGTCTCTTTGGAGGTGAGGGATGTAGGCACCTCCAGGAGACGGTTACTCTGGTCAATAACCAGAGGGCGCTGCGCGAGTAGTTTGAGGTGCTTCGTCGTGCCAACGTTCGCGCCGCACCCCCTGCGTATCGTCCCATGCAGGCTCGAGGTGTTAGTGGCCAGGTCAGAGGCCAACCACCATCGCAGCGTCGGCCTCGGCCGCGTGCGATTCGGCCAGCAGCGAGGGGGGCGCAGGCTCCTCAGGCGCAGTCAGCCAGGCAGCCGCCCGCGCACCGAGGTGCGCGCAGTGCTGGTCGTGGCGCGCGAGGATCTGGGCGGGGTAATCGTTCCTGATGGGACGGTTACCGCGGTGAGAACCACGCCGGTGTTTCTGGCAAAGGAGACAGTGCCGCTCTTGCACTCCTTATGTCCACCTCTATCACTAGGTGGACCGGTGGGAGGCCGGCTAGCCGACCACATGCAAGAGTGGGAACGGTTAACTCAGGACCGTTTAGTCTTGCGATGGCTTTCAGTCGGGTATCATCCCGATTGGATGACAGGCCCGCCATCGCGACTGTCTCTAGTGCCGATCTGGACTCCAAATCCGAGAGATCCAGATCAAAGGTTGTGTATCGAGGAGGAAATAAATTCCCTCATACAAAAAGGAGCTATTCAGCCGGCACAGAGGTGTCCGGGCTTCTATTCAACCCTGTTCTTAGTAACAAAGAACACCGGAGGGTGGAGACCAATTCTCAACCTCAAGCCATTGAACAAGTTCATAGAGACGCCCAGTTTCAAGATGGAGACTGTGCGCTCGGTGTTGGCGGGGTTAGAGAGGGGAATGTGGACAGCGTCGATAGATTTGAAGGACGCTTATTTCCACATCCCCGTACACAGGAGTTTCCGTCGCTTCCTGAGATTTGCATTCCAGGGCAGACAGTGGGAATTCAGGGTGCTACCCTTCGGAATTTCCACGGCTCCTCGGGTTTTCACCCGTGTGGTTCTTGCGATCACCGCATACCTCCGCAGGAGAAGCATAGCAGTCCACACGTACATAGACGACTGGCTGTTGAAAGCACACACCCGGGAAAGTTTATCGGCCAGTCTGGAGATTGTTTTGAAAATTCTCACAGACTTAGGCTGGATGATCAATTTCCCAAAATCAGAGCTGACTCCATCCCAGAAGTTTGTTTACCTGGGGATGTTCTTCGATCTAGAGACAGGATATGTTTATCCTACTCAGGAGAGAGTTCAGAAACTCATCTCATTAATTCAGTCAGTGTGCGACAGTCGTCATGTCCTGGCACGGGTTTACTTGAGAATGCTGGGGTTGATGGTTTCATTGGAACCAGTCATTCCTCAGGCCGCCTTACGCAGGCGGCCGATCCAGTTATTTCTCATGACACAATGGACCCAGAGTACAGGTTCGCTGGACTCGAATGTGTCAGTGTTGGCGCCTCTGATTCATCACCTGCAATGGTGGTTGGACACAGAGAATCTCTTGGTGGGGGTTATGCTAACCCCTCCCCACCCTCAGGTGTATACAGATGCATCGATGGAGGGCTGGGGAGCTTGCCTGGAAGAGTCCACGATATCAGGGCTTTGGAATCTGGAACAGTCAAAGGAACATATAAATCTACTGGAGCAGTAGTCCTGGGCCTGGAACATTTCTTACAGAAAGTTCAGGGCAAGATTGTTCTTATTCGTTCAGACAACTCAACAGTTGTGACTTACATAAACCGCCAGGGCGGAACGAAGTCGCCCAGTCTCTGTATGATGACATGGAGACTGCTTTGTTGGTGCCTGGATCACCAGATTACCTTGAAAGCAGTTCATATTCCAAGATAGGTTAAATCTGCTAGCAGACTCATTGAGCCGAAGGATGAGTGTTTTACCCACGGAATGGCAACTAAATCAATGTGTGGCGGATCGTCTGTTCGACCATTGGGGGAAACCCAACATCGATTTGTTCGCAACGAAGAAGAATGCGAAGATGACGACGTACGTCTCTCCGATTCCGGATCCAAGCGCTTTCGCAACAGATGCGTTAGCTATCAGCTGGAGGAGAATGTATGCATACGCATTCCCTCCAGCAATCCTGATTCCAAAAATTCTTCAGAAAATCAGACAAGAGGAATGCCAAGTGCTTCTGATCGCCCCGGATTGGCCAAGCCGATCATGGTATACGGATCTGCTGGACCTTCTGGTCTGCAATCCGGTTCCTCTGCCTCTGATGGACGATATTATCTTCCAGGGCAAGGCCCTTCACAACAATCCGTCAATGTTCAGATTGACTGCGTGGATGTTGTCAAGGAATCTAGAATTAAGGAGGGCTTTTCTGAGCAAGCAGCCATGTTTATGGCCAAAGCCAGGAGGGGGTCAACCTCCAGAGCATATAATTATAAAATCAACAGATTTGCAGAATGGTGCTCAAAAAGATGTATTGATCCAATGGATTAATCTATTCAGGTAGTAGCTGATTTCCTCTGTCACCTCTATGATGCCTATAGCCTCAAGCCTAACTCTATTGCTGGTTATAAGTCAGCTTTAATGTCTGTTATTCCTTGCTTGGCTAAGAGGGGAAGTGATGAAGTAAATACATTAAATGTATTAATTAAAGGCATGGGCAATCTAAGACCAAGGAATCCACCTGTGATTCCGTCTTGGAGTTTATCGCTAGTGCTTCAAGTACTAGGTGATAAGCCGTTTGAACCACTTAGTTCCATTTCTATGAAACTATTAACACTGAAGACTGTGTTTTTAATTGCTGCGGCCTCGGCTAGGCGTAGGAGTGAAATTCATGCCTTATCAGCCGAGGATGACCGTTTTGTGGTTTCAGGGGAAGGCCTTAAGCTGCTACCTAGGATTAATTTCTTGGCTAAAAATCAGTCGTTGAAATATCCAGGTCAACCTATTGTTTTGCCTGCTTTAACTAGATATGATCCTAATTCTAAAGCATGGTGTCCCGTCCGGGCGCTTCGCCGGTACAAACAACGTACGGCGGAGTGGCGCACCGACCAGTCGGCGTTATGGTTGTCTTATATTGAACCCCATGGCAGGGCTTCTAAGGACACCATTTCCAGGTGGATTGTAGAATGCATTCAGTTTTGCCATAAATCCGCCACCGGGAAGCAGGTTGACGTGGCCAAGGCTCACAGTGTCCGCGGCATAGTGACATCCACTGCCCTATTTAATGGGGTTCCTGTGGATGATATTATGTCGGTGGCTCAGTGGCACTGTGAGTCAAGTTTTACAGACCATTATCTCCGTGACACCTCTAATCCTCTCGCCTTGTCGATTTTGAAAAAATAACTAGGCATATATTTTTGATGGGGTTTCCTCATTGCTTATATATTTCACAATTAATTTATGGAAACAACCACTAATTTGGGACTGCATCGTTCTTCACCAATGGGAAGAGGATGTCAGCAGCCATTTCAACAAGGTCAGTCTTGTGTATGTGTTGTCCATTGTTGATTGTCTTGTCACGTTACCAGTTATTAATATGATGATGGTTTTGTGTATTTATGTGGTTCATTGTTGAGAGTATACGAAAATGGAGTTTTTTCGTCTCTGTCCTGTAGTACATGGCACTTGTACGTAGAGAGCGTATAGGACATTGAGGTCATTCGACTCTTCCTCCCAGGAAGGAGGGGGGGGAGCGCATATGACATTCGGTCATCTCTCATACATCGGGGGTGTTATCCGATGGTTAGTCAAATCCTGACTGTTTTTTCATACAGTTTCAGAAGTTTAAGTGCCTTAAACGCAGAAAAGCGTCTAGGGATGAGCTGGTCTTTTGACCTCGCCTCCCTCCCGCCGAATTCACTGTCGAATTCTGGCAATATCAAAAGTATTAGGGAGGTAAGTATACTCTTGATGTGAAATAAACGAAATCAAGGCTTTCTTTTTTCACGAGAGAGTTGATACTTACCTCCCTAGATACGGACCCGGCCTCTCCACCCACAGAGGCTCGGTCTTCAGGCTCTTTATAGTTGCATGTGTATCAGCCAATAAATTAGTCAGAGGAAGTGCTAGTCTGCGCATGCGCGGTGGTGGGGCTGGCATCCGCCAGACTACGCTCTGACTCCCTGCCCAGTAGGGGCACCTAACTGTTTTAATCTGAGTGTTTATTGAGTGAAAGCCAATATTTAGCAATATCAAAAGTATTAGGGAGGTAAGTATCAACTCTCTCGTGAAAAAAGAAATCCTTGATTTCGTTTATTTTGATTTGGGTCCAGCCCGGATGGTGAGTGGGCGTATGTGTGTGGATTTACGATGACGCGTCATTGGTGATTGACTGAGTAAACTAGTTAAACATTATGTTTTAATTAATTTGTTTAATTACTGAAATATTAATTGGATTTTGTATAAATACAGGTGATGAAAGAGCGCCAGCATGAAGTATCAGTTCACAAGGACATGCTTCAAGCTCAGCTTCGTACCGCTGACAGTGAGAGACAAAAGATCAGCGCAGAGCTGCATGAACGAATCAGCAAGATCGACAAACTCAGGAAACGGTACAAACATATTCACATGCTATTAAATCTTTAACCCTTTAAAGCTCTAGAGCTGCTATGTCACAGTATTTCATCATTGCAAATCCGTCTCTAGGGCCGAGTTTATGCCATAAGTAGAGTAGCTACTTGAGTTACTAGAGTAGCGCCTAAATGCCTATAGTACCTACTCGGGTACGTACTCGAGGCTACCCACTTATCAGCAATGGTAAGTCGAGTAGATCACGTGTTTGCATTGAAATCAATGTAAATTAAACACGTTATTATTTACCGGATGGTAACTGATCACGTGCTCATCTACCCTTGAGTATGTACGCAAGTTTTCGGCTAAACTCGCTATGGACTATATACATCATCGCATTGTGTCAGGAGAAGTTCATATTTGCACAATGCCGCCAATAAAACGATGTAATTTCACCGTTACCGCGATCGTCAAATATCGCATTTTTACAGCCATTACTGATCTTATCCATCTAGTTTATATTGTATTCAGTGGGCATCTCATAAATATTCATGCAGGGAAATTCGTCTTATCACGTGACATATTTTTTTGTTTCGCTTTCGGTTTCAACTGTTGTCAATTACCTATTGTTATTAGATGGATGCAGCATCAGTAAATAGTATTAACGGCTAAATTAAATGATAGGTGAGACTAAAATAGGCGAATTAGCTGTAAACTGGCCAACAATACTGATAACGTGGACCCGCATATAAGTGAAGGTGGCTTGCGTTATCCGTTTTCGCAAATGCGCTCACAATGGTTTGCAAAGTATTGCAGTTATTACGATCGTTCATTCATAACTGTGTCTTACCAGTATTTTCGTTATGAGTGACAGATCGGATGACTGTATGAGGAATGGAGACTGACAGTCGAGACTGCATGGGTGACCAATCAGATGACTGCATGAGTAACAGACTAGCAGACTGCATGAGTGATGGATGGACAGACAGGCTGACAGACCGAAACACCCACCCAGCGATTGACCAACCCACTGAGCGACCAACCAATTGACTGTGTGGATGACTGACTTAGCACCGAATGAAGCTGTAAGACTCGTGTATCCGTATCCTACACGCAAAACGTTAATAGACGAACTATATCCTACATTTTCTTATGCCCAGTGCATAGAATAGGGCTATGGAACTGGCGTAGGTGTGTAAAATATCACGTAAAATCGCTGAAATCACCTGGACTTTAAAATAAGCCACCAGCGTATTACAATTGTACCATAATAGCAATGGGCTAATGTGGCGAATTGGCACTTGGGTGAACGCCCTTTGACAGGATTGTTTTCCGCTTCAATCGCGTAAATATTGTTGAATTTTCTTATTCTAGCGCACAAATATCTTCATATGATTCAATACAAAGCTGTCATCAATAAGTTGATACCTGAGATCACGCTAAAACATGCGAATAGGAGAAGAAAAATATGTAGTGTAACATTCACAAACTCGTCGCTTTCACGAGAAATTTGTTTATGCGTTGTGACATACGTTGCGACTGGGGAAGCCCTTCTTCTTATTGAATGGCTGTTCCACCATTTCACGAGGCACAACCTACACATTTTAAATAAAACTCATCCACGTTGCATAGTTTTTATGCACAATTCAATTTCAATGACGGGGCGCTCAACGTGGAAAATCATTTCATGTTCCATTAGAGTGCATGAAAATACACTAAATACGTCTGGAATATTGTAAGTTTGCTATTATTTTTCATTTAAGACCACTTGGTGTGACAAAGTACCTTTAATCGTCAAATTTGGTCAAATTGAAGTTGTTACTTAGTTCATTTGCAGAGCAAGAGAATGCTATTTTTGAAAACTTATAACTCGGATGACTGGCTCGGTTATCACGCCAATCATCCCAGTTGTACATTTTAAAAAAGGCTTCCTGGCCTGTAAATGGACTTGTCTCAATACTAATGCAGAATATAGAATTGTAGATTAATAAATGTCAGCGATAAACTGTTAATAACATGTAGTAAACTTTATGATGTAAGTGACAAGGCCTGTCACTTAACACTTTAACCCTCGAATTTGTTCAAGAAAATGTCAATTTTCTGATAGAAAAAGTACATTTGCAGACCAAGAGAAGACTGTTTTTGAAAATTTACGAAGGGAATGACTGGCTCGGTTATGGTCTTAGTCTTCTCTTGGTGTGCAAATGAACATTTCCCAAGACCATGGCGAAGCCGTTTTTTGGCCAGTTTATATGCTAAAGGGTTAATGACATGTAGAATTTATGATGTCGGTGGCAAGGCGTGTCACTTAATCAACACAAACATCATACACTTTCTAGATATTACTGAATCTATAGGGTACTTGAACAATGTATTATCCATATAGTCCATGTGTGAACAATACATTTCCTCACAGAGCCAAGGCATAGTGAAAATATGCCAGAAATTGATATTTAATATATACAGTATTAGTATTTTTACCAATAGTAAACTGACAGTAATTATTGAGCACATCTCTGTGTGACATTACCGCTCAAACATTACAGCTACAGATATTTGGTTCTCAAGGTACGCCCTTATCTCAGCTGTTACTGGATCGATTAAATAAACTTAACTTGCATTTTGTTCTTAGATTAAATAAGAATGTATATTATAACTTTCAAGTTGATCAGTATGATCATTTAGACTCTTCACAAGAACTTTAATTAATTTTCACACGACTGGCTAGTGGCTATTTGTTAACCCTTTCATGGCAATTAAAGCTGGCCAAAACTGGCCTCTGCAGTTGTCTTGAAGAATGCCCATTTGCAGGCCAAGAGAAGACTATTTATGAACATTTACCATTGGAATGACTGGCTCGATAACCGAGCCAGTCATTCCGATAGTAAATTTAAAAAAATAAATAGTCTTTTCTTCGCCTGCAAATTGGCATTAAATAAGCAAATACTTTGATATTCTTGACCAAATTTAGTCATTAAAGGGTTAAAATCATATCAATATTATATTAATAAATCCTTTGAATTATTTCCCTTGGTGCATATGAGTAATCAATGGCATTATTAGCTCACCTGGCCAGAATGGCCAAGTGAGCTTATGGCATGGCAACCGTCCGTCCTGCGTCCGGCTGTCAGCTTTTGCTTTAAAATGCTACTCCTCATTAACCGCTTGGTGGATTTCAACATAATTTGGCTGGAATGTCCCTATGGGGGTAGATTTCAGAACTTGTATACAGAATTTTGATTGGTCTATTTTTTTGGCTGCCATCTTGAATTTTCTGAAAAATTGCGTAAAATCGTTTAAAACGTTACTCCTCATTAATTGCTTGGACAATTTCAAACAGGTGTAGCTGGAAGGATAGTATGCTCGTATGTTTCAGAACTTCTATACAGAATTTTGATTGGTCAATTTTTCCGGCAGCCATCTTGGGTTTTCTGAAAATTTCTGGACATCACTTAAAAGCCCACTCCTCGAAACCACTGGGCCGATTTCAATCAAATGTGGATGAAAGAACCCTGGCATGGTATTCTTCAGAACATATATACAGAATTTTTATTGGTCCATTTTTCCAATGGCCATCTTGAATTTTCCAAAAAATGGCAGGAAATCGTTTAAAACGCTACTTCTCATTAACTGCTTGAGCAATTTCAACCAGACTTGGCTGGAAGGATACTAGGCTGGTAGGTTTCAAAATGTGTATACAGAATCTTGGATTTTCTGAAAATTTTGGGAAATCAGTTAAAAGGCTACTCCTCATTAACTGCTTGAACGAGTTCAAGCAAACTCGGCTGGAAGGACCCTAAAGTGCTATGCTTCAGAGCTTGTATAGAGAATTTTCAATTTATTCCGTGGCTGTCTTGAATTTTCCGAAAAATAGTTGAAAATCGTCTACTCATTCACTAATTGAGCGATTTCAACCAGACTTGCTGGAACGAGCCTAGGACGGTAGGATTTAGAAGATGCATATAGAATTTTAATAGGTCAATTTTTCTGGCGCCCATTTTGGATTTTATGAATATTTGGGGAAATCAGTTAAAATGCTACTCATTAATTAATCATTTCAACCAATTTAGGATCCTATTGTCATAGCCTCTAGAAATTCTATTCAGAATTTTGATAGGTCAATGTTTTGGCAGCATTCTCTAATTTTCTGAAAGTTTTCCGGAACCATTTAAAAATGGTACTCCTAAATCAATAACCCGATTTCAACAAAACTTGGGTGGAATGATCCTATGACTAGGATTCAACATATTAAACGAGAGTCTTGATTGGTCAATTTTTTGGTGGCCAGCTTGGATTTTCCGAAAATCATCCATCATGTCTATTTATATGCAAATGGTTTAAATGCCAATGATCCAGGTGAGGGCCACAGGGCCTTGGGCCTCTTGTTTAAGAATTGATCAACTTGTTCCATATTGTTCTGAATTTTGTCTTGTACAGCTATGAGATTCTGATGGTTTCCATGGCGCCTCCGGACGGTGAAGCGGAACAAAGCCAGGCATACTATGTGATTAAGGTAGGTGCAAACTTAACTCTAACATAACCACTCGCATTTCAGTCATCACAAATGGGTCAGAGAATCTCAGTCTAACATAACCTCTCGCATTTCAGTGGTCACTAATGAGCCAGAGAATCTCAGTCTAACATAACCACTCACATTTCAGTGATCACAAATGAGCCAGAGAATCTCAGTCTAACATAACCACTCGCATTTCAGTGATCACAAATGAGCCAGAGAATCTCAGTCTAACATAACCACCCACATTTCAGTGATCATAAATGAGCCAGAGAATCTCAGTCTAATATAACCACTAGCATTTCAGTGGTCACAAATGAGCCACAGAATCTCAGTGTAACATAACCACTCACATTTCAGTGGTCACAAATGGGTCAGAGAATCTCAGTCTAACATAACCTCTCACATTTCAGTGGTCACAAATGGGTCAGAGAATCTCAGTCTAACATAACCACTAGCATTTCAGTGGTCACAAATGAGCCAGAGAATCTCAGTATAACATAACCACTCGCATTTCAGTGATCATAAATGAGCCAGAGAATCTCAGTCCAATATAACCACTAGCATTTCAGTTGTCACAAATGAGCCAGAGAATCTCAGTCTAATATAACCACTCACATTTCAGTGATCATAAATGGGCCAGAGAATCTCAGTCTTGGCTTCTTAAATTTTCAGGTCAAAAGGTGCGCATGTGTCCAGCACGATAATCCAAGTTCTAGTTGATGGATCTTGAGGCCAGAAGATGCTTTGTGATTTTGTAGTCAAATGGTCATTGGTTAATATCATCTACAAGGGCTTCTATCATGATAGCTCATGTTCTATTGGCAGGCTCTTGACCAATCTTGATTGCAATTGTTTTGGGGCCCTGAAGAACTGTTTATGATTTTTGCATCATGAGGTTAAGTGGTTAAAACGTCGGGCAGGCGAGACTTAGAATTTTAAAGAATACTTGTTATGGCAATACATTACTCAGTCATGACTTAGTATAGTTATCTGTATAGTTATAACTTTCAATTTTATTAGGCTGCACAGGAGAAGGAAGAATTACAGCGGGAAGGAGATGAACTCGACGCAAAGATTCGTAAAGCTGAGCGTGAGATTCGTGCGTTGGAGAACACTGTGCATCTGATGAACAGTCGTAATGAGACCTACAGGAAAAGCTTTAATAAAGTCAGTGACACAAGTAAGTGAGCCTAATGTTGCTATAGCAATATGATGAAGCTAACATGGCTTACTCATTTAACACTTTGACTGACAAATTCCAGAAGTTAATTCTTTATGATATGAAACTTGTTCTGTTGAATAGGTTCTTATAACGTCAGGAGGGGGAATGAGAGAGATTGAGACTTGTTATGCCAGACCCAAAGGTCTATTAATAGGGGCCACAAACACAGTGTCAGGCATCCAACTTTCGTCCTAAACCTTCAGAGCAACCGTCATGTATACAAATCCAGAGTCGTGGCTTTCCACGTTATAAATAATATATTGTTCTGTTGAATATTTTGAAAATAATTTGACTGGAAGACATGAAGCAACTGCTTCCACTCAAATTAATATCAAAATATTCAACTGTTTTCCTGTATAGTTACCTTGAAAATGAGATATGGGGAGTTCATCTGTGAGAGGGTTAATTTTCAAGATTGATTTGGAAAGTCCTAATTTTTGTTTAATCAGTATTCATTTGCACTCCAAGAAAAGTATATTTTTAAAAGTTTACTGCTGGACTCGCTGTCTCAGTTATTGAGCTGGTCAGTGTAGTGATAACTTTTCACAGATATTCTCTTGACGTGCAAAAATACATTTCTCAAGATGACTATACAGAGGCCATTTTGAACTGGTCAGCTTGACCATTAACCCTTTAATACTCAAGCTGACCAAAGCCGGCTTCTGTTGTTGTCTTGAGAAATGTTCATTTGGAGAACAAGACAAGACTTTTAGAAAATATACCAGTGGAAAGACTGATAACTGAGCAATTCATTCCAATGGTAGATTTACAAAAATAATATCTTTTCTGTAAATGAACATTTTCTATAAGAAGGTTGAAACTTTCATGAACAAATGTGGGCTTCAGAGGATTAATGTCTTCATCTGTAATATCATGCTATGTCAAATCTAAATGGTCAATAACCGAGACAGTCATTCTGGTGATAAAATGTTAAAAATAGACCTACCTTGACCTGCAGATGGGCATTCCCTAATTAGAAGTTTTGATTTTCTTGACCTAACCTGACCATTAAATGTTTAATCCTTTCACTTGTTATGTAGGTGATGAGATGGACGAGAAACAGCAGCTAGAGGAACAGATGAGGGCTGTGATGGACAAGTACAAGTTCAAAAGGAGGCTAATAAGAGAGCTTCAAGACGATCTACAGGTAGGTGAAGACGAACATAGTAGATCAATACTATTATTCGAAGCCAGTATCTTTTATCCATTTGAATAATAAAACTCAGGTACATCTAAATGTAATAATAGCAATGTGTTTATTTAACCCTTTACCGCTGAATTCTCCATTTCTCATTTTCAAAGCAACGGCTTCCAGTCAAAGTAATTTCATTTTCTCTGCTTGTTGTTTTCAGACTATGGGTAACACAATGGACACACTGACTCGTGATGAAGGCGCCTATATGGAAATGATCGAGGAAAAGAAGGTAAGATTTTGCTGGTCATTCAACCAAAGTATTACAAATTCATTCTGTCACTGGTCTTTGATCCATGATTTCAACGTTTGATTAACACCCGCCAATAATCCCACATAGAATTGATAGTTCCTTTGTCAATTCTATGTGGCATTATTGGATAGGTAGAACAATATACATAGATAGTCGCCCAGTTAGTCAGTCAGTCAAGCAGTTAGATAGACATACATATAGACTTACAACCACCTGTCTTTTTCACTTCAAGAGTATACTTACCTCCCTAATACTCTTTGATATTGCTAAATATCGGCTTTCACTCAATAAAACACTCAGATTAAAAAAGTAAGGTGCCCATACTGGGCAGGTAGTCAGAAGTCAGTCAGGCAGATGCCAGCCCCACCACCGCGCATGCGCCGACTAGAACTCGCTCTTTGCTAATTTATTGGCTAAGAGTCGCATGCAATTTTTTTGCTCCAAAGTTTTGAACTTGTTCTGAAAAGTTGTGTTAGAATTCTAAGTAGTAAAGTCCTTGTGAATGATGTCTGAGCTGCAGAAAGGCGTGTTGTCTCCGGAGGAGGGCCCAGGACTGATTCATCAGGTGACTTCTAGTATATTTTAGCGAGTTTGTCCCGTTGTAATGTGTTTCCGGGACTCACGTTTATTGTAATAAGCGCCTAAAATAACTGGTTTATTTCTAAATGGCGCTATGAAATACTAATCTCTCTGTGTGTTAGTCCACAGGTATCTATCTATGATTGAACAGGACAGCACGTCGTCAGAGGGTTTGCTTTTGTTTCCACCAAGGTTCCATTTCCTACTAACATTGTTAGGTTATCTAACCAAAAATCTATGCCCAGTGAGTTGGAGGCCTCGGAAGGCCTTTTCACTTTGCCCTCTTGGTCCACTTCCTTCCCTTAAAGGTGGAGAGAGTTAAGAGGTCATAGTGTTGGTGGAGTTTCCAGTACATCAGAGAGGATGGTTTGTCTATGCTAAAGACTCAGGTATTCTAGTTATGATATTAGGCACTTCAATTATAGTTGCAAATATTTATGAAATCTGCTGCCATTTTAACATTATTTATCTGATGTGTGTATAGTCTCTTTGTCTCTATCCTTTCTAGTTAGGATGTTCTGGATATGAATACAATTCGTCCTTACACCTGGATGTTTGTTTCGGATCGATTTATCTTCTTATTTTTGAAGTTATGACGTCATAATCAGCCTTGCACTTTATTAACATTTAAAGTTTTGCTCAACGCTGGTTTATTATCTTTGTAGGTGGTCTGCAGGACCACTTTTCCTCTCCTTTTATTTTGGTTTTGAGTTACTAATTCTATTAACTAAAATATGCATTGTCTTCGTCCTCTGGCCTGTTTCAGAGACCTGGTTGTCCCTCGTGTGGTCGTTTCTTGAAGGACCGATTCTCCCCGCACTTGTGTTTCCAGTGCAGACCCTGTGGACCACTGCTTAAATGCGATATATGTAAACAGTGGGGGGGGGGGCCGAGCTAATGACCAATTTTTCATTACAGGCTAAGGAGGTGGCTGAGGAGGAGAGAAGATCTAAGAGAGAGGTACCTGGTAAGAAGGGAAAGAAGAAGGCCTCGTCCTCTGTGGATATGGAGGCCTTCCGTGTTGAGATGTTGGCAGAGATGAAGAGGACAACCAAAGATTTGGTTCCAGAGTTGCTCCGTGGCATGCTTCCTGGACCAAATCTTTTGTTGTCCTCTTCATCTGCTTCAGAGCAAATAATCCCCGCCTCTGAATCTGGTTTCTCTAGGGTCCTACCAGTTTTCGAAGATTCAGAGGTGGCCCCATTAGAGGGGGCAGTCCAGGACATTGGCAGCAGGCTTGCCATGCCGGTGGTCCATGGACGGTTGTCGCTGGAGCCTGGTGCCTGCTTATCAGGCCAGGATTTTCCGCACACCGCATGTACCAGTGCCTCCTATGGTACCTTTCCTGGCCAGTCCGGGTTAGCATTCTTCGCTGACCCGGAGTCTAATCTTTCTGGCCAGGATGAAGAGGATTATCTGCTGGGTTCTCCTTCTGATGCCGTGACCATGGACTATTGCGGCGCTTTCTCATGTCTCCCAGCTGTTACAGGGGGTAGTAACGGCATCTGCGTCGCGCCAGCCTAGCCCGGTAACGGTCCAGAGAGCCATCCAGGATGGAATCAACCTGGCTCTGGATTGTTTAACCCGGGCTGTGACCAGGAGTGTCCGGGTGAGGTGCACGTTTGCTCTTGACAACTTGTGCCCGTCTCAGGACCTGTATAATAGGCTGCTGCGTACGCCTATGGCAGGTCCTGGTCTCTTTGGAGGTGAGGGATGCAAGCACCTCCAGGAGACAGTCACTCTGGTCAATAACCAGAGGGCTTTGCACGAGCAGTTTGAGGTGCTCCGCAGAGAGCGCGTTCGCGCAGCTCCCCCTGCATATCATCCCCTGCAGGCTCGAGGTGGCGGTGGCCAGGTCAGAGGCCAGCCACCAACGCAGCGTCGGCCTCGGCCACGTGCAATTCGGCCAGCAGCGAGGGGGGCGCAGGCTCCTCCGGCGCAGGCAGCCGCCCGCGCACCGAGGTGTGCTGGTCGTGGCGCACGAGGATCTGGTCATGGTAATCGTGCCTGATGGGTCGGTTATCACAGTGAGAACCACTCCGGTGCTTCTGGCCAAGGAGACAGTGCCACTCTTGCACTCCTTATGGCCACCTCTCTCCCTAGGTGGTCCAGTGGGGGGGATGATTGGCCCACCACAAGCAAGAGTGGAAACGGTTAACTCAGGACCGTTTATAGTCTTGCGATGGCTTTCAGTCGGGTATCATCCCGATTGGATTTCAGGCCCTCCATCGCGACTGTCTCTGGTGACAATCTGGACTCAAATTCCAAGGGATCCAGATCAGCGGTTGTGTATAGAGGAAGAGATAAATTCTCTCATACAAAAAAGGAGCAATTCAACCGGCACAAGATTGTCCGGGCTTCTATTCAACCATGTTCCTAGTAGCAAAAAGCACTGGAGGGTGGAGACCAATTCTCAACCTCATGCCATTGAACAAGTTCATAGACACACCCAGTTTCAAAATGGAGAGAGTGAAATCGGTGTTGGCAGGGTTGGAGAAGAGGATGTGGACAGCTTCAATAGATTTGAAGGATGCTCATTTCCACATTCCTATAGCGAGGAGTTTCCGTCACTTCCTGAGATTTGCATTCCAGGGCAGACAGTGGGAATTCAGGGTGTTACCATTCGGAATTTCTACGGCTCCTCGGGTCTTCACCAGGGTGGTTCTTGCGGTAACAGCATACCTCCGCAGGAGAAGCATAGCAGTCCACACATACATAGACGACTGGCTGTTAAAAGCACACAACCAAGAAAGTTTATCGGCAAATCTGGAGATAGTTTTGAAAACTCTCACAGATTTAGGCTGGATAATCAATTTTCAAAAATCAGAGCTAACTCCATCCCAGAGGTTTGTCTACCTGGGAATGTTCTTCTATCTGGAGATAGGATATGTTTATCCTACTCAGGAGAGAGTTCAGATACTCATCTCAGTAATACAGTCAGTGTGCAACAGTCGTCATGTCCTGGCACGAGTTTACCTGAGAATGCTAGGATTGATTGTTTCTCTGGAACCAGTCATTCCTCAGGCGGCCTTACGCAGGTGGCCGATCCAGTTATTTCTCATGTCGCAATGGACCCAGAGTACAGGATCAGTGGACTCGAATGTGTCAGTGCTGGAGCCTCTAATTCACCACCTTCAATGGTGGTTGAAGACAGAGAATCTCCTGGCAGGGGTGATGCTAACCCCTCATCACCCTCAGGTAACGATGTATACAGATGCATCGATGGAGGAGTGGGGAGCTTGCCTGGAAGAATCCACGATATCAGGGCTTTGGAATCTGGAACAGTCAATAGAACATATAAATCTACTGGAATTACGAGCAGTAGTCCTGGGCCTGGAACATTTCTTACAGAAAGTTCAGGGCAAGAGTGTTCTAATTCGATCAGCCAACTCAACAGTAGTGACTTACATAAACCGCCAGGGCGGAACGAAGTCGCCCAGTCTCTGTATGATGACATGGAAGCTACTTTGCTGGTGCCTGAATCACAGGATTACCTTGAAAGCAGTTCATATTCCGGGAAGGTTAAATCTGTTAGCAGACTCATTGAGCCGAAGGATGAGTGTTTTGCCTACGGAATGGCAACTGAATCAATGTGTGGCGGACCGTTTGTTCAATCATTGGGGGAAACCCAACATAGATTTGTTCGCAACGAAGAAGAATGCGAAGATGACGACGTACGTCTCTCCGATTCCAGACCCAAGCGCTTTCGCAACAGATGCGCTAGCTATCAGCTGGGTGGGAATGTATGCAGACGCATTCCATCCAGCAATCCTGATTCCAAAAATTCTTCAGAAAATCAGACAGGAGGAGTGCCAAGTGATTCTGATCGTCCCAAATTGGCCAAGCCGATCATAGTATACGGATCTGCTGGACCTTCTGGTCTGCAATCCGGTTCCTCTGCCTCTGATGGACAATATTATCTTCCAGGGCAAGGTCCTTCACAACAGTCCGTCAATGTTCAGATTGACTGCGTGGATGTTGTCAAGGAATCTAGAATTAAGGAGGGATTTTCTGAGCAAGCAGCCATGTTTATGGCAAAAGCCAGGAGGGGGGGTCAACCTTCAGAGCATATAATTATAAAATCAACAGATTTGCAGAATGGTGCTCAAAAAGATGTATTGATCCAATGGATTCATCTATTCAGGTAGTAGCTGATTTCCTCAGTCACCTGTATGATGCCTATAGCCTCAAGCCTAACTCTATTGCTGGTTATAAATCAGCTTTAATGACTGTTATTCCTTGCTTGGCTAATAGGGGAAGTGATGAAGTAAGTGCATTAAATACTTTAATTAAAGGTGTGGGCAATCTAAGACCAAGGAATCCTCCAGTGATTCCGTCTTGGAGTTTATCGCTTGTGCTTTAGGTACTAGGTGATAAACCTTTTGAACCACTTAGTTCCATTTCTATGAAAATGTTGACACTTAAAAAACTATTTTTAATTGCTGCGGCCTCGGCTAGACGTAGGAGTGAAATTCATGCCTTGTCAGCCGAGGCAGACTGTTTTGTGGTTACAGGGGAAGGCCTTAAGCTTCCACCTAGGATTAATTTCATGGCTAAAAATCAGTCTTTGAAATATCCAGGTCAACCCATTTTTTGCCAGCTTTAACTAGATATGATCCTAATTCAAAAGCATGGTGTCCAGTCCGAGCATTGAGCTGGTACAAACAACGTACTCAGGAATGGCGGACGGACCCGTCAGCGTTATGGTTGTCATATATTGAACCCCATGGCAGGGCGTCTAAGGACACCATTTCCAGGTGGATTGTTGAATGTATTAAATTTTGTCATAAATCCGCCACAGGTAAACAAGTTGACATGGCCAAGGTTCAAGTGTCAGGGGCGTAGTAGCTTCTACTGCCCTATTTAATGCGGTCCCTGTGGGTGACATTATGTCGGTAGCTCAGTGGCACTGCGAGTTAAGTTTTACCTCCGTGACACCTCGAATCCTCTCGCCTTATCGATTTTGAAAAAATAATTTAGGTGTACATATTTGATGAGGCTTCCTCATTTTTTATATATTTCGCATTTAATCAATGGAATCAACCACTTATTTGGGCTGCATCAGTCTTCACCATTGGGGAGATGATGACAGCCGCCATTCTTCACAAGGTCAGTTGTTTTTGTAGTGATCATTGTTAATTGTGCTGTCACGTGACCCTTCGTTATTAATATGGTCATGGTACGTGTTTTATGTATGGTTCATTATTGAGAGTATACGAAAATGAAGCCTTTTCGTTCTTTGTCCTATAGTACATGGCACGTGTACGTAGAGAGCATATGGGACATTGAGGTCATGCAGTCTTCCTCCCAACAAGAGGGGGGGGGGGGAAAGCGCATATGACATATGGTCATCTCTCAACCGTCGGTTCTGTTAGCCGATGTTCAAATCTTTCCTGATTGTGTTTCCACACAATTTTCAGAAGTTTCAGTGCCTTTAACTCAGAAAAAGCGCATAGGGAAGAGCTGGTCTGTTGACCTCGCCTCCCTCCCGCCGAATTCCCTGTCGAATTCTGGCAATATCAACGAGTATTAGGGAGGTAAGTATACTCTTGAAGTGAAATAAACGAAATCACAGATTTCTTTTTTCACAAGAGAGTTGATACTTACCTCTCTAATACGGACCCTGCCTCTCCGCTCCACTGAGACTCGGTCTTCAGGCTCTTGCAATGTTGCATGGTGTCAGCCAATAAGTTAGTCAGAGGAAGTTCTAGTCAGCACATGTGCGGTGGTGGGGCTGGCATCCGCCTGACTGACCTCTGTCTACCTGCCCAGTAGGGGCACCTAACTATTTTTAATCTGAGTGTTTTATTGAGTGAAAGCCGATATTTAGCAATATCAAAGAGTATTAGGGAGGTAAGTATCAACTCTCTCGTGAAAAAAGAAATCCATGATCTCGTTTAAACCCTCTAACAGACAGGCAGATAGACAGTTTATAAATTTAAGAAATTATTATAAATCAAAATTTTTTGATTTTGTTTTACAGACCAAGATTCTCCATTTGAACAAAGATCTCGATGAACAGAGGGCCAAGCTTGAAAGAGTGGCAAAACAGGTTTGACATATTAACCCATATCATTGAAAAGTTGTCAAATGTACATTTCTAACTCCATAGCTTGATTTAGCATATAAACAAAGACTTTCCATTCCATAGCAACAATATGAACCCGGTTAATAATGTAAGGAAATATTTTCATTGGGAGTTAGCATGGGACAGCATATAATTTTATATCGACCAATCAGAATACTGTCATCCTCATGGCATTGGTTATCACTATGATGAAGGTGAGCGCTAGTGACACATGTCATGACATTACAATACCTCTTGTGGCGTCCCATAGCATATAAGATATTTTTGTCAGTGTATATTGTTAGTTATAAATAAATTTTGATTAATGCAAATTCTCGTAATTCAATTTGTAAGTACTATTTTTTTGCATAAGATGTGCAATGTGCTAGTTGTGTGATGGTGTGATTAGACACCCTTGACAATAGTACGCTAATGGAAGATCTAAACTGGAGTTTCAGGGATCTATGTTATTGGAAAATATTTCAAAATATCAGTTTAAGTGACAAATAGAATCTGAAACTCGCTCCCATTTAATTATGTCACTTATCAACCTTTTTGAAAAATTGTTACTTTGCACACATTAACTCGATTGATAAATAATACATTATGTGTATGAGACCTCGTTCCAGATCCTCTGTATATTTATAAACAAACATTGAAAACGTTCTTTGTCTCGGCTATCAATGTTTTGGGATGACCTTGATCTTTTACCATAAAATCAGGGTCAAGTTCGACTCGCTAACCATAGTCAGTTTCATGGTTTACTGATCATGCGCAGTTGCTATGCCCAGCCGAACTTGATTTTAGTCGACTGGTACCCGGTTCCCTATTGAATTACTATTGCAGAAAATTTGGAGCTGGGTCTCCATTAACCCTTTCTGTCATCTGTTTTGATGACCTACGAAAATGGGTTATTTTTGTCCGCTAAGACGTCAAAAAGCGCCCATATGGCAAAAGGTGGGAAGGAATATGGGCTTGGGAACGTCGACATCAATGGGAAAGCATAATTTCATCAAACCTAAGTTATTTAGTGAAATATTTACACTTTTATATGCATTTATTCGTGGCAAGCGATCAGTGTCAGCCATTTTGAAATTTACGCAAATATCGGACTAACCATCTGAACCGAGGTCGGGTGCTCGGTTGACTATAGTTGACTAGCTAGTTAACTATTTGAAGTTCGGCTGGTACTCTAGTTAGCTATAGCTAACTATGGTTAGGAATCGAACTTGAACCAGGCCGTTTCTTTTGAACCGCATCCCCCATGAGCAACCTCCTCCCAAAGTCTGCTGATGGTCCTTCTGAAAAATACTGGATTTATCAAGACACATGCATGCACGTGCACACAGCGCAATTACAATCATCTAACCACACTCCTGGCAAAAGTATTAATTGAATTTATATTTAGTGGTGGAATATCTTAAAAATGTGATTTTGTTGTCAGTATAAGACATGAACATTTTTGAAACAATGTTGCACAGCTGCCATAAACAGCAACATTGTTTCTCAAATGAACACTGGTTGGCTTATAATTATAGAGAATGAAAATTAGGAATCTGAAATTTCTATAGAGGTTTATAGCCTCTGTTTGATGTTATACTGTTTCCACAAAAGCATAATGGTATCAGAAAAACTTGTGCCAGGTCACCCTACTCAGCTTTTATGATTGGCTGAATAATCAAATGAAAAGCTTGTTATAATCATGATACACCTAACAGCAAGTTGTGTATGTTAGTAAAACTATGTCAACATGACATAATTTCATGAGTAGCTTAAACATAAGTTTGTAATCTGTGATGTTCATTAGCTTAGGCGTTTTTCTCATTAATTTGCAGAATTCCAAGTATGCGCGAGAACTACGTAGTGCAAAGAAAAGTCGAACTGAAATCCCTGAAGAGGTAAGAATTAATAAATCTTATTGTATTAATCATTTAGTGGTCAGAATTAGTCAGGAAAATCTAAATTTTTGCTTACTGCATGTCGCTATGCAGCCAAAACATATCTAGATATGTCTATTTTTTTAAATTGTAGTAATTACTGCTGGAATGACTGTCTCACAGTTTTCTAGTGGCCTGCAAATCGACACTACTCAAGACCTTTACAGAATGTGCATGTTCTTCTCCAGGTTAACCAGAGTTAAATAAATATTAGCATTTTAATGATTATTTTAATTAAAGATGTGATGGCCATCTTTGGCTAAATAAAACTAGATATCTTTTATCACCTATCAAATTAACAGTTCAATGAATTTTTTTTATATATATATATATATATATATATATAAATAATATTAATTTGTTATTTAATTGTAGTGTATTGTTATATTAGACTTGTATGTGACTTGAATTAAATAAATATCTATTGAACCCTGAATGAGTTCTTCCAAAATGCAGTACACTCACTCAGACCTGGCTTATGTGACCACATCCTGAAGCCTAAAGACAGGTGGTCTCCTAATGCTGCTAAAAAAATGTCCATTTACAAGTCAAGAGAATACTGTTTTTGAAAATTTACAACTGAATGCCTGGCTCAGTTCTCGAGCCTGGTATTCCAGTGCTATATTATCAAAAATAGTCTTCTCTTGGTCTGTAAATGGATATTCATCAAGGTCATTGCAGAGGTCTGTTTTGTCTTTCTTGACCATTCAAGGGTTAACCCTTTAATGGTCAAATTTGTTTAAGAAAATTTAAATATTTGCTTATTGAATGTCCATTCGCAGTCCAAGACAATTTTTTTTTAATTTACCACTGGAATGACTCGCTCACTTTTTGAGCAAGTCATTCCAGTGGTAAAATTTCAGAAATTGTCTTCTCTTGGCCTACAAATGGTAATTCCGCAAGACCTGGCCGGCTTGATCATTCAAGGGTTAATACATAGTCATACAACAACCTGCCTTAACCATTGAACACTCATATCCGCCAAAAACGGCTTCTACAATGGTCTTGAGAAATGTCAACTTGCAGTCCAAGAGAAGACTATTTTTGAAAATCTACCACTGGAATGACTGGCTCGATAACTGAGCCAGTCATTCCAGTGCTAAACTTTCAAAAATAGTCTTCTCTTGGTCTGCAAATTGACAATTTCTTTGAAAGAATTGAAATTTTCTTGAACAAATTCAAGGCTTAAAGGGTTAATTCATGTGTTCTCTGCTGCTGGGTTAAATATATAGTATATTATATAGATATGTATATTTCATCTGTTCAGCCGGGAATCGGGTAGAATATGTCTTTTGCTGGCCACAAAATGCTGGTTCCGTAAGATACATGGTCTTATAATCATATGTCTTAAAGAACCACCATTGTTTTAGCCCAAATGACAGGTGTTCACTTGAGCAGGTTTCACTATATCCATCCATCAGAACATACGTTAAATTAATCTTGTATATGTCTATTTCTTGTGTTAATTATGATGTCTATGTTGTATATTTGTTAGCGTGATTTTGAGCTGAGAGAAATGAGAGAATACAACAGAACGATCATGCGTCAGATAGGGGATGTAACTCAGCACCATCCAGAAATAAGCGAAGCCGTGAAGCTGTATTTCACACAGGTAGTATAATAAACATTCTGTTGAATATTTGAACATTAGCCAATAGGCAGAAACATCCCAGTCAAGTTAGATTCATGAAACGTATTTGTGATATGTAGGTATGCCTTTTGATTGTTTTATGACTTGTAGGGATAAATATGAACGGTTTACCATTTCGTTGTGAAAACTTGCTTTCTTACAGATTAACTATTTAATGGTCAGGCCAGTCGCTGCAGTGGGCTTAAGGAATGAGTATTTAAAAGTCAAAAGAGGACTATTTGAGAATTTTACCACTGGAAAGAATTTCACTTTCCTTGACAAGAATTTACCAGTGAATGAGGAATGCGTAGTAACGCTCACTTGGCATATGTATTATTACTATAAATTATAATTGAATACAATTTATCAAAATTCCATAACTCAAATCTTGTTTTCCAATATTTATTTCAGTCCAACCTGCCACCCCCAACTCCTACCGGCGGTGTGAGATCGCAGCCGAGTAGTGCACGTAGCAGCTTATCATCAGTGCGGGGAAGCCCTAAATCACCCGCCTCGAGTCCAGGCCTTCCAGCTACAGTGGATATTGGTATGGATATGCGAGGTAAGGATAACATCCATGGAATCCATTCCTAGCTAGGCCCCAGATTAACCCTTTAATCACTAAATTTGGTCAAGAAAATCTAAATATTTCTTATTGAATGTCCATTTGCAGGCCAAGAGAAGTGTTTTTGAAAATTTACAACTAGAATGGCTGGCTCGGTTATTGAGCCAGCCATTCCAGTGGTAAATTTTCAAAAATACTCTTCTTGACCCGCAAATGGACCGTTCCCAAAACCACTGCAGAGGCCAGTTCTGGCCAGCTTCGTCATGAAAGGGTTATGCTCCATCCACTTGTTGTGTGTGTTGAAAGTGATTTGAAACTGAAACCTGAATTCCCAGAACATAAGTTTCAAGATAACTACACACGTACTAAGCTGTTGGATATTTTAAGACTAATTTCACTGTGGGCTGCAGCGTTCGATCTCTAGTTGTGTCCGTTAGTCCGAGACTACCCGATTCTCATACAGACTACTTATAGTTTGTTGGTCACAAGTCTGGTGAACTAGTACAGAATTTCTGTCAAAATTATCTGTTCCATGACGTTGAGAAAACTAATGCATAAGTTTCTTACAAACACGCAAGCTTACCCGCTTAAAATTACCACAGAAGCTACATATGTTAAAATCTATGATAGCGGTGCCTGTTCATAGTCAGCAACCATTCCGGAGCGTTTGCATTTAATTCACGCTCAGCTTTTTTCGGTTTCTATATGATAGGACATAAAAGATCCGAAAACAACTGAATTAAAATGAATTACTTGGTCAATTCAGCCTAGAGGGATACAAGAATTGCTCATTGCCTAGTAGCCAAGCATGGCAGCAACAGCTCCCAGTCAAATTAGTCTAAAAATATTCAACAGAACGTTTATTAAATTGTAAATTCATCAAAGACACAATTCCAGTAGGGACAGACATAGTTGATTATGATGTCATAAGATTGATAGATAAACTGGAATAACCCCATTGATTATGACATCAGATACTTGGGTGACAGATCAGATGCCTTGATTCAAGTTAGTCTGCTGAATATTTTCCAGTCATTGATTTTAAAATCTTTACTATAGGTTTGAGTGTTAGATCTTAGGAATAAATATAGAGTTCAACAATCATTGATTGTTAGTCAATTTCTGATTGCCAGTTAGTAAAAACTGTAAGTTCAAAAAGCTCCAAGATTTTACTCAGACAAGAAACTCACTGACAGAGAATGACGTGCTGTAAGAAGTCCCTCGCTTTCCTGCAGATGCAGAAATACAGTTGAATATTCTTTATTATGATCTGGCCACAATGATTTCTGTGTATTCATTTTAGGTACACCTCTGAGTTCCCGCAGCGGTAGTTCAGTCGGAAGTGTTCGCAGTGGCAAAAGTCAAGCCAGTACCGCCAGCAGTACCAGACGTTAACCCTTTAAGCATTGAATTTGTTCAAGAAAATTTTCAAAAAAAATGTCAATTTGCAGACCAAGAGATTATTTTTGAAAGTTTAGCACTGGAATAACTGGCTCGGTTATCAAGCCAATCATTCCAGTGGTAAATTTTCAAAAATAGTCTCTGGGTCTGCAAATTGACATTTCTCAAGACCACTGTAGAAGCCGTTTTTTGCTGATATAAGTGTTAAAGGGTTAAAATGACTATATCCATATTTACGTCAGTTTTATTTTTACACGAATGTGATTTTCATAAACTATTCAGTGTCTCAACTGCTGTTTCTTATATTCTGCTGAAATCAGTCCATAATATTACTGCTGAATTGCTGACTTCATTAAATCGTTTCCAGTTTACCCACTGACTGTTTATTTTGAAAATGGTATTGCTGTTTAACCCATATACGACTGAAATTTCAAATTTCTAAATTCAGGTTATAACTCGTGTTGCCATCTATGGCCTGGCACACATACAATAGCATGACTAGCCGAACAGAGTTGCAATATATGAGTGGATATATGACAACTGACCAGATGTTGTGCTTAAACATTTTTTCCCCAATCGCCCATGCAGTTATTATATGTGCGATGGTCAGTTGTGAGTTTTACGGAGGTGTTCTTTGATTAGACAAATCCCGAAAGATGGATTTCTAAAAAATATGCATTCTGCTGGTTAGATGTCGCCATATGCGTGAAGATTAGCTTAAAAGCCAATAAGTGTGATCCAATACACAACTGGTCAGTGACTGGTCATTATGTGAGCCAGGCATTAAACCTGTCACCATGTCAAAAACTGGCCGGTGCAGTTATCGTGGCCAATGACCATCCATTTGCATGTCAAGAGAAGACAATTTTTGAAAATTTACTACTGGAATGGCTCAGTAACTGGGCCAGTCATTTCAGTGGTATATTTGTGAAAATATTCTTCACTTGGCCTACAAATGGATATTGACTAAGCAACACTTGCTCATCTTGACCATTAAGATGACCACAACCACCACAACAGAAGTGTTTCTACAATGTATGCGAGCCTCTCTTCTACTGACTGTAACAATTAATCTTGTGACATTATTGTTATAATGGGTAAGAGAAAGTTATCTATTGGTGGAGAATTTTCAGCAAGATCATTTTTAAACGTAATGTTTGTCAGTTGAGTCCCAAATTTTTTGCATTAATATACAAGAATCTGTGATCTTTTATATTTTATTTAAATATAAATCTATGGTAGTATGGCATGTACACTCTCACACACACAAACCCAGGCACGCACGCATGCTGGTAAGACATCTCTGCGTGTGCATGACCACGTGTATGATCCCATCTGTGTGGGTGAGTGGGTGGGTGTCCAAAACTACGAATATCCAATTTGGCTTCAATACCACAACGGATATGCTTGTGTAAGATTTTCAAACGTTGCCCATGATCCTTATAAAAATGGATCCAGATCGGATCAAATTCTGGATCTATTGATATCTCACTCAGAAACCACTGGTCCAATTTGGCTCTAATTTTAGCCCTTACCACTCCGATGTCAATATTCTGCCTTTTACTGTGTCAACAGTAAAGAAACCATTGTACATTTTTCAACAATTTTGGTGGACGATGTTGCTGTCTACGACAGCACCATCTTCCAACAAATTTGTTGAAAAATGAATTTTAATTTAATTAAGAAATTTTGAATTTTACCATCAGAGTCTAAAGCGTTAAACAAAGAAAATGTATTACAGTACACAAGGATGGTCCACATTTTTCGTCAAAACTGTGCAAAATCAAACAGAAATATGAAATTTGTACAGTAGCAACAATGGGGAGGGTGTGGGTTTGCAATCTCTGATAGCTCTTGTTATCAAACGTAAAACATGGATGATAGAAATCTTGGGTCTGTAAGACAGTCATACTTTGTACCATTATTTCTGAGCTCAGTATATAAACTGCTGCGTGGATGATATTTGTGATGAATTCCTGTTAAGATTTACAATTCAGAAACAAGTTAACATGTTTCCAAAACAAATATAGAAACATGCTCGTTAGTAAGAAATGGTCTGTTCAATATTTTGAACAAATTTGGATTGAAAGACTGCTGCCTTAGGCTCCATCAATGTTTTATTTTGTTTTTGAAACTCATTGCTGAGCTGTACTGCAACATTATGTGAGTGTCTTATTTTGTAAATTCAACATTCCTTTTAAGAATTAACGGTACTTACTTTTGTAATGCCTGTGATACGAGCCTTCAGTGTATGTGATGTCGTAATGTAGTGTCAAAAAGAAACTATTTAAATAATCCGTCCATATTTTTCAAGCAGAGAACTTGACATGTTATTTTGAATAATTTGAAGTTAAGTTGACATCAAAACGTTATAAATTAGTTTCAGTATATTCAAGAGTCGTGGTATCTGAACTGCGTCCGCGGTCTAATCTGAGAATAAAGGGATCCATTTCTAGCTAATCTCCACCCACTTTGTACACGTTTTGGAGTCAATTTGAAACTTTGAAATGTGAATTCCTAGAACGTAAATTTCAAGGTACGTATACAGTTACGTGTAGTTAAAGTGTTGAATATTTTGAAACTAATTTGACTGGACGCGGTTGTTGCTAATAACCGCTCCCAGTCAAATTAGTTTCAAAATATTCAACAGAATATTTAGTAAATTGGAAATTCATCATAGATATACAATTTGTACACGAGTGAGACTTATAGATTTTCGTGATGGAGCTATACATGATTATGACATCAGATACTGGAGTGACAGATCAGGTCCTTCCATTAGGTCAAATGTTTAAATTGTTATCAATATGGCTTGATATGCAGGCGCAGACCTAGTTCTATGGTTGTCTTGAATGTGATGTGACGTGATTACATGGATAGAAGAGTTAATATTCTCATCTTAAATTATACATGTATAGAAAAATGATATTTATATTATTTATTCAAATTTTACTAAATATTAATGTCTTCAGTTATCACTGAAAAGCCAATAAATTTACAGATTATTCAAAAACCTATTTTACCCGTCACTTTATTCCTGTTGTCAATATTCAGCTGCAAACCGCCATATGTACCAATAAATATGCACCATCTCCTCATGTTGGAGACTTGGGTAAATCCATTGATTCTTATGTCTCCTCCAAGGAGTACATGTAGATATACAATTAAATAGGTATTCAAGTATTTGCGGCATTATTGTATATTGGCATTGTGGGCTGTGATGCTAGGCGCTTACGTTATACTGTAATGCCACAAATACTTGTATAACTAGTATAATGACCTACAAGTGCGTGCTATCTGTGGTGTTTGCACACAAGTATTTGCGGCATTATTGTATATTGGCATTGTGGGCTGTGATGCTAGGCACTTACGTTTACTGTAATGCTACAAATACTTGTATAACTAGTATAATGACCTACAAGTGCGTGCTATCTGTGGTGTTTGCACACAAGTATTTGCGGCATTATTGTATATTGGCATTGTGGGCTGTGATGCTAGGCGCTTACATTATACTGTAATGCCACAAATACTTGTATAACTAGTATAATGACCTACAAGTGCATGCTATCTGTGGTGTTTGCACATAAATCACTCACTACCTAGAAATCCACAATCGTGACAAGCCTCTACTGGCAAAGCAAAATTTTTCTTACGTCATTGGTCTGGTGGAAGCATTTGTGGGCTGTGATGCTACATGTAGCCGCTGTCACCAGTTGTGGGTTCAATTCCCTGTCAATACAATTATATAGGTACCAGTGTCAAAACTGATGTAGTTCCCAGCGATGGACTATGTCTTTCCTAGACTTATGTCCTGCCCCCGGGGAAGTGGAAATAATCTTGGATACTTAATGTCACAGAAATAATGATATGCTTAAAAAAAATGACCTAGGTTCCAATATAATGTGGATATACTGTAAGAATATTTACTTGACCATGAAAGGGTTAACACTACCTGAATGTTGTTGAATATTTTGAAACTAATTTGACTGGAACCTGTTGCTCCCATAGTCACCAACATCTCTCAGCCCAATTAGTTTCAAAATATTCAACAAAGAATGTCATTTCTGGTCTGTAAGGGTTAAAGAATCGCCACTCTCACTAATGATAGATTCTGCGGGGTATTGATACTTTAAACATGACCCAGCTACCATAGCATTCATCACCTGCTATAAAAAGGATTTGCTGAATACAGCAATCTATCAGTTAACAGACAGTTCCTGGCCAGAGCATTTGACAGGTAAACATTGTTAGTAGTTGTCACCTGTGTGTTGTTTTACCTTGTTTAGCTACCAAAGCTCACTTGAAGGTATATCAGCCAACTCAATTTAGGACTATTTGTTAATTTATGGACACTAACCAACTAGGAGTATAGTCGCCATTTTAGATAGCTATTTGCAGGCACCATTATTTTAGCTTCTATTGTCTTCGCCAGGTAGCAATTGTTAGTATAAAACCATTCTCGTAATGCTATTCATTCGTCTTCTGGTGTCCACGGTGAGCCCATATTTATATTAAGTGCCTATAGTTCAATACTAGTTTATATTTCCTATGGTGCAAGTGACATATATATGTATAACAAGTTTACTGAAAACTGTTGCTGCCTATAGCAGCAACAACTTTCGGTCAAATTGTTGTCAATATAATGAGCTGATAATACAATTGTCACTAGATAAAGATTTGATAACAATTTGGCTGAAGATCGTTGACGCAACAACATTCAATCAAATTGTTTTCAACATAATCAACAGGGTAGTCAGTGTTGCAAGACATAGCGAAGCTATTTCGAGCAACTTTATGGGAGTCATTTCTGACTAAGGCAGCAACAGCTTTGTCAAATTTTTCTTCCAATCAAATTGTTCTCAAAATAATCAACAGGGCAGTCAGTGTTGTAAGATGTAGCGAAGCTATTTTGAGCAACTTTATGGGAGTCATTTCTGACGAAGGCAGCAACAGCGTTGTCAAATTTTTCTCAAAATAATCAGCGGGCTTTCTGTTTGGTTAGCTAACAAGTGCATGTCAAAATAGTTAGCCCTATATGATATACGGAATCAGACTCAGTCACAGACATGATCGAACAATCTGTTCATTTCATCATCAATCAGGATGTAAGCGTATTATTCTATTCACGTGCCTGCGTGTCACCGGCGATCGTACACATGCTGGTGGACTGATTGATCTTTGCGAACATATTTCACACTGGAATACGCATAGGATATAGGCCTAACTAATTGTGTATGCACTTGTTACCTAACAAAACAGAAAACCCGCTGAATATTCCAAGAAAAATTTGACAACTCTTTTGCTGCCTTAGTCAGAAATGACTGTGACTAAAGTTGCTCGAAATATCTTCAGCAAGTCTTACAACATTGACTGCACTGCTGATTATTTTGATAACAATTTAATTGAAAATTGTTGCGCCAATGATTTTCAGCCACATGGTTATCAAATCATTACCTAGTGACAATTGTATTATCAGCTGATTATTTTTACAGCAACTTGACGGAAAGCTGTTCTGTCTATATTCAGCAAGTTTTCAGTAAGCGTGTTATAAATATATTTGTTGTCGCTTGTACCATAGCAAACATACAACTGGTATTGAACTACGCTAGGCACTTACTCTGCACTCACCTTAGAAGCCAGAATAAGAATGACTAGCATGAGCGTCAGGAGAATAGCGACAATTGCGCACCGTCGAAGACAATAGAGTCTGAAATAATGGCGGCAACAAATATCTATCCAAAATGGCAGCTACGGTTCTAGTTAGGTAGTGTTAATAAAGTAACAAATAGTCATAAATTTAGCTAAGATATGTTTCCTTTAACAATAGATTAGGTGGGGCTTAGAATACACCTTCTGTATCCTCTGCGTGTCGTAAGAGGCGACTAAAGGAGGTACGGGTGAGGTAACCCTGACAGAAACCTCGAGTGCTGAAGACGGAGGTTCCACGCCGCACTCTAATAAACCATGGATCCACGCACTTAACGCTTATATGATCATGTCGATAGTCACTTACAGGACTGGTGGTATGATCAGCGAACGAAAAGAAGAAGAAGAACAATAGATGGGAACATTAAAGTATTAATATTTGCTTGTTTCGCACGACTGTTTAGCTTTAATAATGGAAAGGGTCACTGAAATCTCAGGGGTTCAAGGATTAATATACAGCAAGTTAACCCTTTAATGACGAAATTTGTTCAAAAAATTAAAATATTTACTTATTGAATGTCCATTTGCAGGCCAAGAGAAGACTATTTTTGAGAATATACCACTGGAATGACTGGCTCGGTTATCGAGCCAGTCATTCCAGTGGTAAATTCTAAAAAATAATCTCGACCTACAAATGGACACTCTCCATGACCATTACAGAGGCCGGTGTTGGCCGGTTTCGTCGTGAAATGGTTAAAGACTAGAAGCAAAGTTATCAAATCATTCAAATAGAAATCACAATCACCAGTAGTGTACACACATGGATGGACAAGATGAATATAGATGCATACACTGATGGATGGATGGACACCAAGGTGACAAAGGGATGGACGGGTGTATGGGTAGATTAATAGATGGATGGACACATGCAGATGGATGGACATACACAAAGTGACAGAAAGACAGAGTTTTGGATGCACACAGGTTGAAGATTTTCTGATCTTCGGGGTTCGATGACGACGTCTTCTTCAGTAGTGAATCCCGCTTCGTTACCGGTAGCCAGATAATGTTGCTGCGACAACAGCTATTGGTAGCGGAGAAGGAGGAAGGCAGTCTGGCTCGCCTCGTCTGACAGATGGTAGGTGACGATATCTACTATTGACTGCTGGGCCTATCTGACGTGATGTTTCTCAGGTAAGGACTGGAGGTTTCCTCCAGTTCAAGACTAGGTTCCTAATACGAACAAACTTGACTAACGCCGAACTTACATATACGTAAGTTAAACTTTTTATTCACAAATATACAAGACTTTAATGTAAGAGCAAAATTTGCTCACAAGCAAACTAGTACAATCGATGTACATTACTAATAAGTGCTAATCTAACTCAAAGTACAACAGAGCTCTGTTATGCCAAGCAATAGCTCACAGTGCTGAACGTCAGCGTGACGTTCAGTGATTCACGATGGTGGATTGAATAATCTATACGTCTGAAATCCTGACTTATATACAACTTATCTTGGCACTCTAGCCAAGTTCTATAACTATCATAATAATTAGATTCTTCCTGAATCCGTTAAATGACTCTTCTAGGTATGTTATAAGCACAGCTTGATTGGCCCGGACAATCAGTCCACCAATCAACTTCTGCTTATCTCACCCTAGAAGTTTCTAACTAATAAACGTTGGTCGTTCTGACAAATCAAACTCTGTGCTATTCTTCTATGGAGATGATGCCTCACATAGACAAAGCGGTGGTAGCTGGTTCTGATTTGATGTGATCTGTCAGCTAACTAACAACATTACGGAATGTGTTGTTGTTGCATGCCATTGTATGAGTGACATATAGTTGATATACAAATTTTGATTATGTTATTAATTCCTACAGGACGCTACAATGTCCATGTCCTGTCCGTTTCATATTGATGGATAAGCCTGTAGGATGCTAGAGTTAATAGGCACATGAGCTGTATGATCTCATTGCCAGCTGATGTTGTTTTATTCTCGTGTGAGAATCAGAATGCCTAACGTCATCAACTACGTCCCTTTGTCACGTTCGATTCCAGTGATTCTTATACCTCGATTATTTTCCAAACTCGATCCCAACAACTGTTGAATATCATAAAAGTGTATGCCGACTGAACAGCAACAACTTTCATCTAAACTATTTCCAGATACACATCAACTCAGAACCGTGGGACTCATTCCAATCAATTCAACTATTTCAATTTGACGATAAAACTTTATCCAACAATCCTGAGTGTGCTACATTCACACACCATCCATTTACTAGAAACTGAATATCATCAGCACTAGCTGATGCTAACTAGCTGATGTAATAATAATAAACTAAATATTGAAAGTATAAAGTCAACCGGTCCATTAGCTCACCTGGTATTTTCAAATCATAAATTTCTCTTAGGACTTACTCGAAGATATAAGACATCTAGCGGGGTCATGACTTCCCACAAGACAATCCCATATCTACAAGGTGGTACAAGCAGGACGACCAGATTGTCATAATTTTGTATCCGGAAAATAAGTTTGGACGAGTGCAGTTTGCCCTTTTCAGATATAACGGCCGACCGCGTGATTGTCGCTTCCAGTGTTTGCATATGTGAGCATACAGAAATGCAAATCATCAATTTACACTCTTGACTTGTCTTTTACAATTTGCAAAGGCACATTTTCTCTTTTCAACAGGCTGCACCTAACTAGTATCACCGTGTTGTTGGTTTCCACATAACTTTTGAGCTAATATAGCCCTGTAACGAGCCTTTATAATCTTGTATTATACCGTTCATTGCAGAGTGGAGTTCAGTTTTAAAGCAGTGTTGCCATAAGCCATTATAAGCACATTGCTTCTTATGCTCACGTATTATCAAATACTGGAATTAGGCTTTTGTTCTTGACACAGTCCACAGGTTTGCGTTCTCTCTTGTCTGGTACTGACGCCAAATCTCGGTGTCGCTTCACTAGCAGCCTAATAACCTCTTCAGAACCACCCTCAGCAGCCTGAAAGAGATACCAGAGTTGCAGTCGGGGCAGAAATTCATACACTAAAACCTGTCTATCACAGATACTTTAACACTCAAATTTTAAAAAGAAAATTACAATTTTCTCATACTAGAAAATGTCCATTTGCAGACCAAGAAGACTATTTTTGAAAATTTACCACAGTAATGACTGGCTTGGTTATCGAGCCAGTCATTCCAGTGGTAAATTTTCAAAAATAGTCTTCTCTTGGTCTGCAAATGGACATTTCCCAAGACCACAGCAGAAGTGGTTTTCGGCTGATATGAGTGTTAAATCAACTTAAATGGCTAAGGACAATGAAGGTATCCATTTCTAGCTATTCCCCGACCATTTCTTATCCATTTCTAGCTCTGCCCCGACCATTTCTTATGGATCCATGTCTAGCTATGCCCCGACCATTGTTACCGAAGCTCCACCCACTTTATGCGTGTTGGAATTGATTTGAAACCTGAATTTCCAGAATCTAAATTTCAAGGTACCGTAACTACAGGTAAGCTGTTGAATATTTTGAAACTAAATTAACTGGGGGATGTTGTTGCCTATGGTGACAACAACAGCTCCCAGTCAAATTAGTCAAAATATCCAGTAGAAAGCTTATTAAATTGTAAATTCATCGAACACACAATTTGTACACTACTGATAGACGTTTCGACGCTCATAACAGAATTAGATATACCGTAAACATCTTTATTATTGTAACGTCAGCTACATGTAACTAGTGACGTAATTGATTTATAACATCAGCTACTTGAGTGACACATCAGATCCCTCCATTAAAACGTGCTCACTATGCCACCACTTAATTAAGCTTTTCTGGCCAAATAATCCTGGTTCTTTAATCAGTGATCAGGTTTGGTCAAGAAAACTAAAAATTTGCTGTTTGAATGTCTTTGTATGAGAAGCCTGCAATTTACCACTGCTATGAGTGGTCAGATACATCAGCATTTCACAGATGAATTCCAAATATTTTATCTCATTTTCAAGACAGGAAAAACTGATGAATATTTTGAAATTAATTCTAGTGGAAGCCATTGCTGCCGTATAAATTAATTTCAACTTATTCAACAGAATAAGCTTTATTTATTGTAAAGAATTTACTTTTTCAGTTATATGTCGGTGAAAGGGTTAAATTTACAAAGTAGTATTCTCTGGCTTCATATTATAGCCATTCCTCAATCTTAACCACTTCAGAAGCCAGAGTCAAGATTCAGTGCGAAATATGTGCCACCAGTCCATGCACATCCTAACATATGGTGAATAGAAATAGCATGATTACCTGATTGACAAATGAAATCAACACAACTATAGGAGTGGTTTTATAATTAATATAAAGCAAGACTTAGACTTGTCTGGCGGCATTGGTGTGGTGGAACTGTTTGTGGGCTATGATGCTAGGCACTTTCGCCAGTTGTGGGTTCGATTCCCTGTCAATGCCAAAATACCATAATTGCACGACTACATGAACTTGTATAACTTGATAATATATGATGTACGCCAAACTAATTGTGCATACATTTGTAAGCTAACAATACTGAAAGCTTGGCAATGATCATTCCGAGAACAATCAAGTTTCTTTATTTCTGACTCAGCAATGACTGTCAATCAAATTCCTCGAACCACATACATGTATCTGAAGCAAGTGTTACTACATTGTACATTGACCCTCCTGCTGATTTCTTTAAGACCAATTTAATTGAAAGTTGTTGCAGCAATGATTTTCTGTCAAACTTATCACGACATTAGCTTTTGATACTTGTGTTGTCCGCTGATTATTTTGAGAACAATTTTACGGAAAATTGTTGCTGCTATAGGTAGCAACAACTTTTCATCAACTTGTTACAAAAAAATAGTTAGCTTTGCACGTTTCACTTAGTCTAGTAGCGTAGGAATTAGACAATTAGTATTGAACCACTACTCTACTGGATGCGTTATCGAGGCATCTCCGCTCAGCTTGAAACACAACAGTACAGTGACTATCATTAACGTTACGGGAATGGTTTTATACTGGATGCGTTATCAGGGCTAGAAATTAACCACTGATCCCATAATCCGTAGGCCTTTTTCACATACGGATCAGTAACGGATCCCTGCTTTAGGATAGTAACTGATCTGGCTAGATCACTGTGTTTCATCTGGAGTAGTTTACACACAATTCAAACAGGATTTATTGTATACTTCATCAAACAGTTGATGTAATCTCTGGTGTTTTAACACTTTAAGGGTCAAGCCGACCAAATATCCATTTGCAGGCCAAGAGAATACTATTTTTGAAACTTTACCACTGGAATGACTGGCTCGATAAACGAGCCAGTCACTCCAATGGTAAATTTTCAAAAATAGTATTCTCTTGGCCTGCAAACGAACATTATGTACGGGAAACGTTTTGACTTGTTGACGATTAAGTGATTAATTATCCTAATAATAGTGTAAATGGCGCATAAATTTATAACATTTCATTAATTTTATATTCTGTACAGTTCTACAATTATAACAGTAAGGATTAGTTTAAAATTCTAGGGATATGTGAATTTTCTGGTGTGCTGATCCATATGGATTACAAACAAAACAAGTTAATTTCTATGCCTGCATTATCGAGGCAGCTCTGCTCAGCTTTGAGCACAACAGTACAGTGACTATCATTAAAGTTACGGGAAAGGTTTTATACTGAGCATTGTGTAACAAAGAAATCAATAGAATCCAAATATCAAATCAGGTTAACTTTAATGAGCTAATATTCATAACCATTTCAACCAGACAGCTCAAATACAACAACTTATTTACATACTAAGTAAGAAATTTTCTATTAAATATTTTGAAAATGTTTTTGACCGGAAGATGTTGCTACTACCTCATCAGGTACTGACCAGTGGAAGGAAGCTACATGTATGTTAGATATGGACTCAATTAGCGGATCGTTTGGGAAAAATAGAAATAAGAAACTGGTGCTTAAGTTCTGTACCCATACCCCACCGTCACTGAACCTCAGACAGGAACAGCTTTCAGACCCAGTAAAACTTGGGTGGATGGTTGTCTTGAAAATCAGAAAATGAAGCACAGATTTTAAGTACATGTACATGTCTGCAGGCTGAATTTTTGCAGACAGCATATTGCAAGGGCTATAACCGGATCTCCTAAATATTTTGAAAGAATTTTGACTTAGCCACCAACAACGCTCAGTCAAATTGTTTTCAAAATATATAGCTTGTCCAGAGTTAAACCCCATGGAAACCCCCAGAGTCACACCCTATGGAAAATGTAGTCCGCAGAAATTCGGCAGTCAGACAGTTCATGATTCAAGAAACCAGTCCTACTTTATGCAACGCATTTTGTCCATCCTGATCACACAATCCTGGATTGGCGCCATTCTGAAGGAGCAGCTCCACGATATGCAGCGCTCCTTTGTATGCAGCTCTATGAAGAGGGGTTACGCCCCCTGATGATGTCTGACAGTTGGTACAAGCACCTTTGCGCAGGAGTAATTCACAAACCTTTGTTTGGCCATGTCTGCTGGCGTAATGCTGAAAACACAAGCACACACTGCATATTCGGTACAGTAAAGCTCATAAATACCTAAATGTTTCTAAGAAAATATTTGAAAATTATGTACGAAATGTTCTGTTGAATATTTTGAACATAATTGGATTGCAATGTCTTCCAAACCAAATATTCAACAGCAGTATGAAACCATTAACCAGTAAATTAACATATTTTGGGATTATATTAGCCAAATTGTAAAAGGATACTTACTAATCTTGTCTCAAATGTATTGTACTGATAGATTATAGCACAGATTCCATAATTTATCATTTTCTGTCACAGGCAGCAAGCAACAGATTACAGTCAAATTAATTTCAAAATATTCAACAACTTACTTGCATGAGGTTACATGTACTTTTCCTTTTACTCTCTTAGCCAGTAAATTAGCCAATTTTGATTTTTATTATCCAACCGTGAGAATTATTCTCAAAAACTAATTGTTGAATGTCTCCATGAACTGTGCTGTATATAGAGTGGTATATATATATATATATATATATGTAAGCTAGATGTACAGTCAAACCTGTGATAAACGACCACCTTAGGAACTACCAGAATGTGATCACTATTAAAGAAAGGTGACCTCTTAATTAAATAGTCAGTTGGTGAGTTGCCATCCATGGCTATGGCAAATGACTTGTATCCAATTAACGGGTAATCATATGAATTTTCGACCTCAAAATAGTGCCCGTTTCAGAATGGTGTCTTAAAGGAGCACAATATTTTTCACCAAAACATGTGGCTTCTTGAACAGCAAGGCTTCCACTAATTTCTATATACAGGAAGTCCTTGGTAATGCTATTGGGAGTCCAAGTAAGACACATGGAAGTCTAAAATGGTTCAAATACACGTAATTTGGTTAAAATCATTGTTTTTAAAGATGTCAGAGCAAAAAAATAGGAAGTCCAGTAAGTACTTCCTTGGTATCTTTCTGGGGAGTTCAAACATGAACTTTGGGAGTATATGACTCCCAGACTTCCGCTAGTAGAAGCCCTGTTGAACAGAAACAAATCACTCACCCACCCCAGCCCTACAAGAAAGCTTTGCCATTCAACACAACCTCTTCACATGAAAAATATGCACTAAGATATTTCATAGGTTTACTATCCACACATGTTTTGGTATGTGAGTTAGTTATACGAGTGTGTGGTGCATGACAACATTTACATAATTTAGCTCTGGCCACAGCTGATGTGGAGAGCTGGAAATGTCCAATTTTAACATGCAGAAATTGATTGTAACGCATCTCCTCTGAAACTGTTAGACAGGATTCAAGCAAATTTGGTGTGCGAGTTATGCATATGATAGCAGAGTGCAAGAGGACATTTATATTTGGCTCCGACCCAAGGGAAGTGGGTTTGGGTAAAAAAGGCAACAAATTGATTGCAATGCAACTCCGAAACTGTTGGAAAGAATCAAACCAAATTTGGTGTATGTGAGTTACCATATGATTGTAGAGTGCAAGAGGTCATTTATATTTGCCTCCATCCCAGGAAGGGGTGAGGGCAGTCAAAATGTCAAGAGATTAATTGTAACGCAGTTGAATCCTACGAAACCATTGGACGGAATGCAACCAAATTTGGCATAGCGCGAGTTAACCATATGAATGTGGAGTAGAAGAGGTCATTTACATTTGTATCAGCCCCCAAGGTGTGGGTTAAAGAGATGAATGTGGGGATTTGTGATGACGCGTAATCTAGTTGCTGCGTGATTGTTTTGAAAAAGGATTTGAGTGAAAGTTATTCCACCACATGAATTGGCTCTATGATTCTTACAAGCACGCATGGTCAATGTATGAATATCTTATTGAGAATGTAACTCTCGTCCGCAGACCAGTGTAATTTCTTACTAAAGCTGTGTATCCAAAGTTGTCTCTTATATTTGGAGCGGTTCCTCGTTGTAAATGTTTCTCTACTGCAGCTACATCGCCGTTCATAGCCGCACTCCATATTCCTCTCTCGAATTCCATCTCATCCATCGTCTGACATACAGCAGAAGAGACGACATTTTTGCAGCAAACACCATCATGTTCGCACGAAAACTGGTGACTTGATGACATTATGTTTTGATCATATGTTACCATAGGGTAACGTATGCGTTATACGCGAATACGTCGTCTGCTCAAATAATAAAATGAGTTGATTTTGTGTCATGTGTCACTGTTTCATTAGTTACATAGTATGTACGTTGTATCTTATTAACGGCTTGCGTTTTGGTACGTCTACTTGCTCAATAAACTTTATTTAATACGAAATGGTTAAAAAATACCAGTTTTCGTTAACCAGTGCTCTTGTTTCTGCAGTCCACATTTCGCCAGTTCATATTGCCATCTATGTGTACAATTGTGAACAGACATTTGACTTTCGTCAATAGCGCTTCTAATTGGTCAGAGCTGAACAGGTAGGGTTTGTGACATCTTATTATGTGACGGTGTTTCTCGGCGGGTGGTCCATCAACAATATGAATCTGTCTGAATCTGCCTTACATTCTATAGGAGATGCAAAAAATTGTTTCAATAGGTCGCTCTGCTACAAAACTATTCTATACGGAAATGGGTGGGGTGGGGTGGGGATAATGTTAAGTTTGCGAAGAAAACGGTATCCCAACATCCATTGCACGACACCTATGACATAATATATGCCTCTGTGACGTATGATGATGTTTCACGTGCAATTACGTCACAGATTGAAAACATGTTTTCACGAGTCGCCTCCAAACATGTTTCGCGAAATAGCAGAGCGCTCTAACAAAACGTATCATTCCATAGGAGAGGCAGGTTTCCGCCTCGCTCATCTAGCAGAGCGCTCTGGAGCACTTTCCCTATGGAAGGCAAGGCTGAATCTATGAATCTGTCTGTCTGAATCTGTATTGTTACTAAGCGAACTTCTTAGGAGCATCATGCCTAGGCAAAGTGGTTTCCATACAATAACTCCTCTACTGTGTATAAAAATGCAATGCCTTGGGCGGACAACCTGTTATAATTCATGCATATTGTTTATCTGGAATTATTGAATAAATAATCTTGAATCTTATCGATCACATTGAAACTTCATAGAATGACTGGACTACGTCTGAGAATGTTTTACCTATCAATCAAAATCAACTCTGATCCTAAATGCAATATTGGCTGCCAGCCATCGGTGAGCATCTCGAAAATTGGGCTTGCGGATGCAGGGCCGTACAGTGTGCTTCTGAAAGGGTGGGTTGGAGGGGGGTGTTCGTGAGGAGGGTCTGGGGAGAAGTTTCTCACTCTGGCCACCACAGGTTAAGAAGATTTTTTATTTGTAAAAGTAAAATGGTGTATTTTGCTGCAATCTAGGCATACAAATCAACAAAATAGATGTTATCAACATAGTTATATCTGACTCATATTTATATCAAATATAGGCAAATTCAATACACAGATGTTAAAAAAAATTGGCCCCCACTATACGGGCCTGGGATGATAACTGCATTTTTTTTTGACAATAACTCGTCTATTGTTTAGTGAATCCCTCTGAAACTTTATAGGCTTAGTGGACTAGGTCTCAGGAAGAAACCTATCAAAATCTAGTGATGATCAGAAATCCAATATGGCTGCCAGCCACCGGTGGCCATCTTGAAAATTATTTTGCAGACTCTTTGCTACCATTCAGTGGATCACTTTGGAAATCATAGGATGAGTGGACTCTTTCTGAGGAAGAAACAGGATCGAAATGATGATGATCGGAAATCCAATTTTATATCCGCCAGCCATCGACAAACACCTTTAAGATTGGTTTCAGGATGATAGCTCCGCTACCTTTTATTGTATCGCTTTGAAACTTCGTTGGATGACTGGACTACATATGTAGGTCTGAGGAAGAAACCTATCAAAATTGACGATTATCTGAAATCCAATATGGCTGCTAAGCACTGGTGGCCATCGTTCATATGATAACTCAGCTACCGTTTATTGGATTGCTTTGTAACTTCAAAAGATGACTGGACTAAATCTGAGGAAGAAACTTATTGAAATCGATGATGATCTGAAATCCAATATGGCTGCCATGGCCAACTTGTAAATTGCTTTCCGAACGATAACTCTGTTACTATTTATCGAACTGCTTTGAAACTTCATCGTATTCATAACTAGACTAGATCGTAAATCCAATATGACTGCCAGCCACTTGGTGGTAATCTTGAAAATTGGTTTACGGATGATAACTGCATTTCTGGATGATAACTCAGCTTTAAAATTTCATAGGATGAATGGATTATATGTAGGTCTGAGGAAGAAACTTATCGAAATGGCGATGATCTGAAATCCAACAGAGCCACCAGCCCTCGACGAAAATCTTGAAAATTGGTTTCAGGATGATAACTCCACTACCTTTTATTGGACGATGATCTGAAATCCAATATGGGCGCCAGGCACTGGTGGCCATCTTGAAAGTTGGTTTGCATATATGATACATGTAATTCTGCTAACATTTATTGGATTGTTTAGGAACTTCAAAGAATGACAACTGGGTCTGAGGAAGAAATCGACAACTGTATGCGGAGTCTTGTTCTGTCATATGATCATAATGATTTGTCAGTAAATTGCGATAGTATGAAATAGGTAAAATCTACAAATGTATAAGCATGAACACACATCTGTTTATTAGCTCCCTTTAAAATGTTACTTTTTAATCAATGACCCGATTTCAATTAAATTTGGGTGGATCAGTCTTATGGCAGTAGGATTAAACATGTCAAATGAGAATTTTTGTTGGTTAACGTTTTTGGTGGCTATCTTGGATTTTCACAAAATTATCTGAAGATCAATTAAAAAGTATCTACTTAGAAATGGATTGGTGCATTTTAATCAGATTTGGCTGGTAGGATCTTAGATGTGAGTAAGGATTCCACTAGTGGAAGTCCGGGAGTCCTATCCTCCCAAAGTTCATGTTTAGTCTCCCAAAAATCATAACAATGAAGTCCTGGACTTACTGTTTTTTGGCCCTGACATCTCTAAAAACAATGTTTTTAACCAAATTACATATATTTGAACCATTTTAGACTTCCATGTTTCTTGCTTGGAATCCCAATAGCATTACCCAGGAAGTCCTGGACTTCCTGTGTTTAGAAATTAGTGGAAGCCCTGGATGTGGGTAGGCTTCAGGCATTCTATTCAGAATTTTGATTGGTTCATTTTTGTGAGGGATGGGTGGCATCTTGGATTTTCCAAAAAATGTGCCAAAATCCTTTAAAAAGTATCTCCTAAATCGCTTGAAAAAAAGCCACCAAAAACGTTAACCAACAAAAATTCTCATCAACTTTCAAGATTGCCACCTGGTGCCCATATTGGATTTCAGATCATCGTCCAATAAAAGGTAGTGGAGTTATCATCCAGAAAAAATTATGGAAACACAGAACCCTTGTCATAATTTTCCAAATAATTGGAATCATTTCAAAGTTACGGGGGGGACTAAAATTCTCATCAGCCATTTTAGAATAAACACTGGTGCAACAGCACATCTGAGGGAGCATTGAACTATCTCCAGAGTTACCGGTAAATGCCATTTCCAATTTGACATTAATATCTTCAAATCTAGCTCTGAAATTGATTTGTCATCTTGTGCATTGTCCGCATAAGTGTAGAATGCCAGGGTTCTGCAGAGGCACCCGATACATACATTATCTAATGATAATTGAACCCTTTAACACTAACTGACCAAAAATGGCTTTTGCAGTGGTCTTGGAGAAATGTCCATTTGCAGACCAAGTGAACTTTAGAAAAGACTTTGAAAATTTACCACTGGAATTACCGGCTCAGTAACAGAGCCAACTGGCTCAGTAACAGAGCCAGTCATTCCAGTGGTAAATTTTCACAAAATACATGTAGGTTTCTTGGTCTGCAAATGGACATTTCCTATGAGAAAATTTGAATTTAAAAAAAAAAATTGAGGGTTAAAAGGTTAATAGCATCTTGAAAGCAGAAAAAGATGTTGATTTTAACCCTTTAATGGTCAAGCCGGCTAAAACTGGCCTCTGCCCTGGTCTCGATACATGCCCATTTGCCACTTACCACTGAGATGCCGGGTTCGATGATACCAAGACAGTCATTTTAGTGATAAATTTTCGTAAATAGGGCAATCTTCTAAATAGGTTGACTTTCTTGACTAATACTGGCCAGGGTTAAGAACATAGCAAGTCGGAATAACGAGTGAATTGTAAGGCTGAAGAGTTCAAGGCCATTATTCCTTGGCACCAATGACCATTGTGATATAAATTTCTGGTGTGGATTTCTAGTGCTAAATGGTGCAAGGGGCTTACATGTACAAACACATATAACTTGGTAGAATCATGGAATGGTTAGAAACATAATGCAACAGATGTACATACTTTTATTTTACCAGGTTTTATTTAGAAGGCAATCATGAGTGGAGTTGGGTTGAAGCTCGACAGTCTGGTGCACAACCTAAAGGAACTTCAACAAGGTAATCATATTCAGAATAATATACATTTGTAGATATCTATGCAGGCCTATGCTTGTGTACATGTGTACATGTATGTATATTTATTTATATTTCCTACTGCATTGCTTCAGTTAAGATTTTTAGCTGGTCATAGGTTGCTATAGGATGTGGCATGCCAGGTGTAATTCTGTAAGAGTCACATATAATCAGTAAAAGAAGGGAGCTAACTCAATGATTTACAATGATATATGTATCACCTTGTATGAGTAGTTATCTCCCTTTAATTTATTTATAAAACCTGATCTATACGGTAGATGAATGATAAGGGGAGGAAAGTATTTTGAAGAATGTCTGTATTTCATTCATCAGTTGGTGTCCAGTGGTGTATTGGAGGGGGTCAGCAGTGGGCAGTTTCCCCGCCTCCCGGCGGCGCAGAATTCAATGTAGTTTTTTGGGGTATGGAAGGTGGCTGCCAAAAATTGGTTTACTACATCACTGATGTTGTCTCCCTTGATTCCTTTATATTATTCTACTCAATGTTACCAGTTTGAATGTCCAGTGTTTTCTGAGACTATCTTTGAAAATTGACCAGTGGAATGACTGGCTCGTTTACCTGGCTCGTTTATCGAGCCAGTCATTCCAGTGGTATATTTTCAAAAATAGTTTTCTCTTGGCCGGCAAATAGACATTTCCCAAATACTACTTTAGAGACCATTAAGGCGTTAAAACACAACTGATTTCACCAGCTGGTTGATGAAATAAGCATTACATCTGGCTTGAATTGTCATAAAAACTACTGGACCATTGAAACAATAGGATCCAACCAGATCAGTTACTGTGTTTAAGCAGTGATCCGTTACTGATCCATATGTGAAAAAGGCCTACGGATCATGTGATCAGTGGTTAATTTCTAGCCCTGCATAGCTAGAAATGGATCCATCTATTGGTGCCTAATAGTGAAATACTGATGTGTGACTGATTGTAGCAATCTACAAATGTATTTCAGAAAAGGCACATCTTGAGCACAAGTTGACTAAGCTACAAGAAAGAAGACGAGAGCTACAAAGCACGTTAGACACAGGTATATATAATTTCATATATTTAATGTGAGTTTTGAATGTTGAAATGCTGGTTTTACGCCCAAGCTGAACATTTTGACAAGCTGGCCAAAAATGGCTTCTGCAGTGGTTTTGAGAAATGTCTAGAAATGATAATTGAGCAGTTGACATATTGTCAGTCCTGTGGTAAATTTTCAAAAATTAGTTTTCTTGAACAAATTTGTGGGTTAAATGAAAATACCTGAAATTTATTGAATATTTTCGAAGAAGTTATACCGGTGGTCATCTTAGATTCTCATCAAGTTGTTTTCAATGTTTACTGGCAAACTGCATTTTATATTATACATAGCTACATGTACCGTATTTATTCTAATTATACCGCCGGACGGGTAGCGGGCACCAAAGGGGGCGGGTTAATTAGGGTGGAAAGTTTGAAAAAAGTACCACGAAATTAGAACGGTTTTCTGTCACCTTGAATCAGTATATAATTATAGTGTTCCATGCAACTTCTGCTAAATATGCTCAAATATTCATAAAAACTACTCAGTTCATATTAGATTTATTCAGAGGCTTTATTTTGGACATAAAGGTGACATTTAGTGAAGCTAGGAACAAACGATTTATCCGTTGTTAAATTGGATGGAGGCGCGTTTGTAATGCGTTCACTGATACATCGGAAAATATGCCATAGCCGTATCTCGGCGCATAATTCATGTTAGCAGTTCTATCACCGAACGGCAAGATACTGATCAGAAACTATTTAGGCATTGGTCGAATTGACTGGAGGCACGTTTGTGATGCGTTCAGTGATACATTAGAAAATTTATAGCCGTATCTTAATGCCAATGCAACAACAGCGTCATTGAACGACAGGAAAAAAGAGGGGTTTTTTTTTCCTGGATGTTTTTCTTCTTTGAAGACGAGATGACAGCAGAAGATTTAATATTTCTTACTATTAGTAATTTAGTGGGGTTTTTCACCAGTCTCAAAAACATGGGGGCGGTATAATTGGGAGGGGTGGGAAAATTAGAATAAATACGGTAGTAACATTTATACATTGCTTATATGGATATATCAGTAGGTTAAAACATGAACTCACTTTTATTTTCCTTAAATATATGTACATGTTTAACTGTTTAAAGGTCAAGTCAGCCAAAAATCATTTCTGCGGCGTTCTCGATAAATGTTCATTTGCCGGCCAAGCGAAGACTTAAAATTTAATACTGGAATATCTGGCTAAGCAACTGAGCCAGTCATTTCAGTGGTAAATTTTGAAAAGTAATTTTCTCTTGTTCGCTCTAAGTGGTCATTCCCTATTGAGATTTTCTTGATCATTAAATGGCTAACATACTTACTTTCCATACATTGGTGTGTTAAATAATGAGCTGCTCTTTTACTGTTTCAGTTAATCTGAAGTTCATGCAAGAAACTGACAAGAACAATAAAATGAAAGGTAGTCTATTTATTTATTGCATTGGTTTATACAAATTTAGCAAAATAGTAAAAGTGTGCATACACATGCACACATATTTTTGCAAGAACACACACGCACGCACGCACGCAAACATACATGCATGCATGCATGCGAACACATTTATGCACATACACTGTATGTAATGATTCTGGTAATCGAGCAAACAAATGGGATGCGCTGGAGTTGCGACAGATGTCTTTATCAGGGATGTGAAAAATTTGACTGACTGACACAAACTGGCAAAAATTCTACTAAAAACTGATGCATACTAATTGCGTGTCATAACTTAAACTGACATGGTGACGGTAATATTGGCATGTGTCCGGGAGTGTCCCATTATGATGCAAGATGGCATGTTATGTTACTTATAACATACACATGTACCCATGTACTGTTACAATAATTTACTCATTTAATGGCCGCCTGCTCTTTTCAGAAAATTTATATTTTTTCTCATAGAAAATGTCAATTTGCAGGCCAAGAAAAGACTATTTCTGAAAATTTACCATTGGAACGACTGGCTCAGTTACCAAGCAAGTCATTCCAGTAATTGAAATTTCAAAAATAGTCCCCTTTTGGCCTGCAAATGTAGATTTCTCAAGACCACTTAAACGCCCATTAAAGGGATAGTCAATTATGCGCAGTATTTAGCTGACAACTGTATCGCTAAATTATTTATCTTTCTAGAGACATTGAAAGTGGCAGAACACAAGGTAACACAGACACAGGTCCAGGCAAGCAGGTAACACGAGCTACATCTAACAACAATAATGATGGTAACGAGTGATTGTTTAATCAATGGATTGATTGATTGATTGATTGATAGATTGATTGAGTTCATATGCAATGGAATTAATTTTGAAATTTTGAATTTAAAAGGTTTTATGGGCTGATAGCTCTGTTTCCTGCTTTTGAAAGTACCATTAATAGACTTTGATCTTTTCAGTTTGGAAACCTCAAACCAGGAGAAGCGAGAGCGGATCTCAGCCCTGAATAGCCGCATTGAAGAGGAGAAGGAGAAACAGCTGGAGGAAGTGTAAGAGTGTTTTGTTTTGGGTTTTTTCAGCTCAGGAACGGGACATTAACTCTTTAACACAAAAATCTGTTCAAGAAAATTATAAATTTCTCATAGAATATAACCATTTGCAGACGAAGCGATGACTAGTCTTGAAAATTTACAACTGGAATGACTGGCTCGGTTATCGAGCCAGTCATTCCAGTTGTAAATTTTCAAAAAATAGGCTTCTCTTGGTCTGCAAATGGACATTTCTCAAAACCCCTGCAGAAGGCGTTTTTGGCCGATATGAGTGTTAAAGGGTTAAATGGCAAAGTGCCAGCCTCCGAATGTAGCTGGAGGTGGTGACCTGAGTGAAAAAACAGATTTCAAAGTTAACATTTTCTTTAGTACTTTATGTAGTAACAGTTTGGTGTACACAAAAATCGTAAATAAGTATTTTGTAACCCTTTCACCGACAAACCCCAGAAAAAGTATATTCTTCACGATAGATGTATAAAACGTTTTCTGTCGAATTTTTGGAAATTAATTTGACTGGAAGCCGTTACTGCCCTTCCAGTTAAATTATTTTCAAAATATTCAACAGTTGCCTGTATGGTTGCCTTGAAAATGAGATATAGGGCATTTGTACATGTAGGTGAGAGTGAAGTCAAATAGTAAAATGTCAAATATTTTGTCTTCTATTAACTTAGGGTGACAATAGCCGTCAACGAAATAAATTCATGGCTCACAGGGTTGTGTTATTAAGATATTGATTTGAATGGTTATAATACATGTATATTGAGTTATTAAGAGACTGGTACGCTATTCATTATTGATTGTGTGTATAATACTTACACTCAAAACACTTACACACTTACACTTAAAATAAAATTGAAATATGGGGTTGTCATCGATAAAAAGGTGAATATATAGTTCTGTACATAGTGTTATATATATAAATATGTATAAAATGTAAAATAGCATGTGTATGCATGCGTGCATGTGTGTGTGTGTGTACTTCTGTGTGTAGGTGTGTGTGCCCGCTCTTTTCTATGTACATACTCTACTCTGGGAGGGCCTCAGGAAGATCAGTTTTTTATTGATGATATACCGTCATAAAATAAAGATTATTATTATTATTATTGTTATTATTATTATTATTATTATTATTATACTTGTACATTGATCTTTATGCAGACGCCGTTTCAAAGATGATTTGACAGGAATCACAGCCGAACTACAGAATGCCAAATCATATTATGTGAGTAATTTGTGTATAATATATGTCATCCTTGATTAAGCAATGCCATATACATAGGCTTAATTACCTTTGTGTGGACTATGTGTTGTGTAATTGTTAAAACTATTTAACTCTTCAACAGGCCGAACCAAACCTGCCTTTGCCCTTTCACTGCAAAGTTTGGTTTTGTTCGGCCTGTCAATTAAAGAGTCAAAATGTCTTGAGTAATGTCCATTTGCAGGCCAAGAGGCTATTTTTTGTAATTTTATCAATAAAATTACTGGTTCGATAAATGCTGACAGTCATCTAAAAGTGTTAGTGGGCCGCTAGATTCAGAATTTTCCAGAATATTTTTTTAAAGTAATTAACTATAGATTTATCAATGTTCCCATCTTCATGTTTTATTGGTACGTAAACATATTTAAGACTGAAAATGGTGATGTCACCTCTCTGTATGTGTATTTCCAGAGCAATGACAGACTGGACCTAGAAATTGCTGGTGTGAACTCGAAAAGTGATAAAATTGCTACTCAAGGTGAGTGAAATATCCACCCTGGTCATATCCAATCACACATTGGATCCTACCTAGCCTTATCTAATCCCATATTGGACCCACCCTGGTCATATCCAATCACACATTGGATCCTACCTAGCCTTATCTAATCCCATATTAGACACACCCTGGTCATATCCAATCACACATTGGATCCTACCTAGCCTTATCTAATCCCATATTGGACCCACCCTGGTCATATCCAATCACACATTGGATCCTACCTAGCCTTATCTAATCCCATATTAGACCCACCCTGGTCATATCCAATCACACATTGGATCCTACCTAGTCTTATCTAATCCCATATTGGACCCACCCTGGTCATATCCAATCACACATTGGATCCTACCTAGTCTTATCTAATCCCATATTAGACCCACCCTGGTCATATCCAATCACACATTGGATCCTACCTAGTCTTATCTAATCCCATATTGGACCCACCCTGGTCATATCCAATCACGCATTGGATCCTACCTAGCCTTATCTAATCCCATATTGGACCCACCCTGGCAATATTTAATCCTATATTGGATCCACTCTGGCGATATTTAATCCCATATTGGATCCACCCTGGCCTTAACTAATCACACATTGGATCCACCCTGGCCGTAACTAATTACATATTGGATCCACCATAGTCATATTGTACCCACCCTGGCCTTATCTAATCCCATATTGGATCCATCCTGGCCATATAGTCACATATTGGATCCATCCTGGCCATATCTAATAACATATTGGATCCACCTTGGCATATTTAATCCCATAGTCAATCCAACATGTTCATATCTAATGACATATTGGATCCACCCTGGCCATATAGACACATATTGAATCCACCCTGACCTTAACTATCCACCCTTGCCATATAGTCACATATTGGATCCGCCCTGGCCTTAACTAATTACATATTGGATCCACCATGGTCATATCTAATCACATATTGGATCAACCCTGGCCATTTGAATCCACCCTGGTCATATCTAATTACATATTGGATCCACCATGGCCATATTTAATCACATAATGGATCCACCCTGGTCATATCTAATCGCCCATTGGATCCACCCTGGCCATATCTAATCACATAGTGGAGAGTTATAAACAAAATCTTGTTGATTAAGTGTACAGGGTGAATTTGTGCTGTTTGGAGAAAAAGCTAAATTCTGAAAGATATAGATCAAGTCCATGTCCAAGCTCTGTAAAAAGATTTTGAATAAAATAATAGTCATTAACAAATTATCAACAAGGAGAAAAGTCAGGAAACTGACTGTCCCAATTCTGAATAAACTTATTTAAGGCTTTCCCAACGATGCTGGCCAAAACTGGTATTCGTTGTGGTCTTGAGGAATGTCCATTTGCAGGCCAAGAGAATACCATTTTTTTAATTTTACCACTCGACAACTGAACCAGTCATTCCAGTGGTAAATTTTCAAAAATAGTCTTCTCTTGGCCTGCAAATCGACTTACAATAAGTAAATATTTTAATTTTTTGAACAAATTTAGTCAGTAAAGACAAATTACAGAATCTATGCCCATTATGATACAGAGTGCAAATGTACAATGTATGCATGGGTCGAAATATGAACTTGGTTTAAACAGTATTTATTTTTTATTTCAGTGGGAGCGCGCTAAGACTTATCTTATTACCGTGTCTCCCACTCACATACAGTTGAAATACTTCAAATGAGGGCATATAATATAATATATAATACATATAGGCCTATAGAAATAATATATATGATTATAATAGTATAACAAGAATATAAATTAAATGAAACTAATAAGAATAGAATAGAATAGAATAGAGTAGAATGGAATGGATTGGAATAGAATAGAATAGAAAAGATGGGCTTAGGATGCAGCTTCCCCACTGCCTGCCAACACCGTCTTGGCTCGCATTGGTCAGATCGCTAGTTCAGAGCAGAACAGATGCTATTTAAACTGGTTATATTTGCAAAACCTAGTAGTTACTTGGAGATTAATCTCAGGCGTATCATCGTCATTGCCGTAGATGAGTAGTGTAGTGGTTAATGATGTAAAAGGAACATTGTTGGAAGCAAGTTTATTGTAAAAAGAGGCGCTTTGGTTGTTATAGAGTGGACAGTGGAAGAGGTAGTGGTCACTGTTTTCATCATTATGACCACATAGGCAGCCAGGAGAGTCTATCAGAAAATGATCATAGAGATGTCTATTCAGATTACTGCAACCATTTCCAAGCCTGCATAGGGCTACGTTGTTCGGTCTGGTACCTACATAGTACTAGGGGCGGGGGGGGGGGGGGGGGCCCTCGAGTAGGGGACATAGCTTTCAGTTTGTTTTTAAATTCTGCAAGTGTGGTGGACATCTTGACAGGAGCAGGAAGGATATTCCACTGTCGTACAGTAGCCAGAAAAAAGGAACCATGGTGAAGCTCAGTACGACATGTAAATGGGGTGTAATTTTGTTGATGGCGGATATTGTAAGGATTTCGTGTTTGTGATAAAGGAGGTAGATAATCGGACAAGGCCTCACCAGTCATGCCATTAATAATTTTGTAGAAGATCACTAGTTTATGTATATTTCGCCTATGGGAGTATGTTTCCATGCCCGTTTCTGTATACAGGTCAGCAGTATGAACACTGCGCGTAAGACCCGTTATAGTTCTAAGACCGTCCCGCTGGACGTTTTCCAATCTGGTGACAAGATATTCGGGCATATTAACTCGTTTCTGTGCATACTGTAGACTTAACATTAGAAATTTATGTTGTGTGCCTGAATTAACAAATTAACTCTCAAGCCTGCCAAAAATTACTTCTGCATAGGTCTTGGGAAATGTCCATTTGCAGGCCAAGAGAAGACTATTTTTGAAAATTTACCACTGGAATGACTGGCTCGGTTATCAAGAAATTTTCTTGAACATATATGATAGTTAAAGTCTTAAACAGTAAATGATGATCGTATATGATCTGTGATATTCCTTTTCCTTCCTGTTTTACCTCTTCAGTGAACCAGAGCACAAATGACATTGAGAGACTCTCTCAAAGACTGTATCATATGCGCATTCAACAGAACAATCCGAGTTGTGGAGAGCCAGATCAGAGCGTATCCATTGAAACCAGGATTAAGCTATGGTTTGTATGCTAGTCTTTTCTAACAGGTTAACTCTTTCAAGCGTGATATATATTTCTACTTCGAATAATACTTACCAGATGTACTATTATGATAATGTCTATTATCTAGTCTAGCTCAAAATAAACAATTAAAACTCCGCACTCTCCTGGTCCTGACCATACTGTGTCCGGGAATTACCATAGCCCCAGGTACCGAGTCAATTCCCAATCTCAGTCATATTCGTCTATTTTGCTGACTTGGAAAGTCACGTTTTCTAAGCTCGTTAATATTCTCAATTTTGAACGGAATTCAGCGTAGTTCGAGTGTTCTGGCATCATGGAAGAGAAAGGGAAATCATCTCAGGGGCAGGTTGTATCAATCTAGAATTTATACTTTCATGCCGTAATGAATGATTGAATTTTCCTTAAATTGGCACATTGTTTTAAAATGGTAGCCATTGTTGGAGTCGGTCCGGTACCCTTAACTGTTTAAGCATTATGCGGGTACTTGGTTAATTTCTCTTGCGACTCGGTTCCTTCCAAGATGGATGCGCTCTTAACCAAGATGGCGGTGTCCATGAGTTATGTTTGCCTTCGACTTGGCGTATCTGTGCACTCTAATTGTGCCGATCTTTAGTCTTCACTTCATTGATGAAGGTGTTTGTAGCGATCGGTACATTTTTCTGGGTTATTTTAACGGTTAGTTAATTACCAAGCCGTGTTTATTAATTTTCACTCTAAAAATGTTCAAATATCTCCTGCCTTAAGTCTTGATTATCATTAATTTAAGATAAAGTTAATGTTTCTACGTAATTTTAATATTACAATCAAGTCATTGTGCGTTTGCTCGTCATCTATGTCATGTGCAGCATTTTAATTCTTGCTTTGTGTTCACAGAGGGGGGTAAAGTCCTGGATACTTTGTGTACCAAATGCAATCGGTTCATAAAACGGAGATTTGCTGGTCACCACTGCGTAGCTTGCGCGAAGTGCAAGGTGGGAAGTCTGTACGATGTTTGTGTGAAGTGGTCGTCGGAGTTAGTGGCGGAGTTCGACCGTGATTGGCGTGCGCGACTGGACAGAATCGCGAGGGACAAGGCGGCCAAGGCAGATCAGGCGTCCAACAGCGGCTGGGAGGAGCACCTGAATGAGAGAATGGACTCGGCTTTGGGTGTATGGGTGGCCCAGTTTAAAGCCATGTTTGAGTCCCTGCAATCCACGATCCCGTCGATGCAGGCTGGTGCAGGACTACCTTTCGGTGGTCCGGTCAGTGCTGCGGAGGGTGTTGCACCTGTACCTCCTGTTGCGTTGGCTCAAAAGCCGACGGCAGAGGAGGAAGAGCTTTTGCTCATGGAGGATTCCGGCATGCCGGATCTTTCCGCGATGGCTGTACCTGGTACATCCCAAGGTTCTCCTTCCAGTTATGTACGGGTTTGCCAGCCGGGTGGTGTTGTTGACGTTCCGTCGGGCATCTTCCATCCGGATTTTGTTCATCCCGTGCTGCCATTGGAGTCGTGTTTGACGGCTTCGGACGACATCCCGGCGACGGTGGCTACGGGCTCTATCGGGTTTCCGTTGGCCACCGTAAGTAATGCGGCTTTGATCCCGGCTCACGTGCTGGAGCCGATGGATCTCAGGGAGTCCGTATCCGGCGAATCGCTGAATACTGGAGCTGCGAGTGCATGGTCTGCGGGCATTGTTTACACTAGTAAGCAAGTTCGCAGTCCTCAGCATGGATCGTTGGTGTCTGTCTCATCCAAGGGCGAGAAAGAAGATGAGAACGGCAGTCCCTTGTTGGATGAGTCGTCATTTTCCACCGAGGCTGAATGGGTGCAGGTCCTTGAATGGATGTCCGGCCGTCTAGGGTTGGCATCGGATCAGGGATCTCAGCGCGATCCGGCAATGGAGCAGATGTCAGAGCGAGTGGCTAGCGATCTGTCTAGTGGCTCTTCGGCCATGCCTGCCCTGCCTTTGGATACGTTGACCTCTGACATGTTGGAGGTGGCGGCGTATTGTATGGTCCGGCCGGACTTTACGCTTCCGTAGGCCCCGAAAGGGATTAGGAGTAGGGTCCGTTTTCCGGAGCTAGCCTATCATCAGTATGCCCGAGTCCACGGCTTTCCGTCGGGGAGAGAGAGGCGCTGAATAGGCCGTGAGCTGGCAAGGCTAAGGGGCGTTCTCGTTCGTTAGTTTCCCAGACTAATAAAGATCCTTTCAATGAGTTGACCCTCATTGAGGATGCGGCGAGAGCTGCCATGGCGGCGCTTTCGCACGGCTGTACCGACCTGCAGGGTATGCTGACCTGCGCGGCGGAAGGTGGGGTAGTGCCAGAGGCTGCTCCCGGAATTATCCGGGACACCATGTGCCTATCTCAGGATTGCCTGGCCAGGGTGATCATGAGATCATTGGCTGAGCGACGGAGAATGGTTCTCGATTTTGTAGACCCAGGACCTGAGATGAGGGCTGCGTTGTCTTCCATGCCATTCATTGGTCCAGGCTTGTTCGGCGGCTCGGCACGGCAAGCCTTATCCAAGGTCGCGTCAATGGTTGTGGAACAAGAAGTAGTCGGCAAGTCATGGAATTCGACGAAAAGGACTCGGCCGCAACAGTCCTACAAGCAGCACCGACAGGAGCAGCAGAGGCAGCGCCAAAGATCGCCCTTCCATCCTTCTGGCCGTGATACCCATCGGGCTATCCGGTTCGCAAGGTCCTGATCGTTCTTCCTCATACAAGTCCTCTAGTAAGAGGCCGCATGCGGAGGATAGGAATGGTGGTGGTTCGGGTTGCGGCGCCTACCGTAAGGATAGCCGTGGTGGTGGTTCCGGACCGTCATTTGCCAAGAAACCACGGGGTGGCCGTGGGTGATGGTCCTGACGGGTTTCCGGCGGGATCCGCTCCGGTAACACCGGGAACGAGGGGAGTCGAGGATCTTCACCTAAGCGAATTAACGTCGCCTCGTGCAATATCGATCGTGAATTGTGTGCAGATTCCTTCCATCGGAGGCAGACTTCAACTGTTCTCAAACCAGTGGGAACAGGTCGTGCAAGATTGTTTGGTCTGTCAATGGTTAAGAAATGGCTATGAACCGGACTGGCTCATCCGTCAATCGTTAGTTCCGTTAACATCGACTCCAGTGTGGACTCCCGTTCCAAGGGAATCCGATCGTCTAGAGGCTTTTTGCTCAGAAATCGAAAGTCTTCAGCGGAATCATCCCCATGCTTCTATCCGATGATGTTCCTCATTCCAAACCGCACCGGAGGGTGGAGACCGATTCTCAATCTCAAACTGTTAAACAAGTTTATCCTGTCACCAAGGTTTCAGATGGAGACTGTAGCGGCAGTGATGTCAGGTTTGAGGAAAGGCATGTGGGCAGTGTCGATAGATCTGAAGGATGCTTATTTTCATATTCCAATGTCAATTCCTTTTCAGAAATACCTTCGCTTTGCGTTCCAAGACAATGTTTGGGAATTCAATGCACTTCCATTCGGCTTGACCACAGCTCCGAGGGTCTTCACCAAAGTGGTCCTCGCCATGACTTCTTATCTTCACAGGAGAAACATAGCTGTTCATACTTACATAGACGACTGGCTGCTGAAGGCGGGGGAATCCAGTCAATCTGTGCAACAATCTTCAAGTAGTCCTAGCCTTACTAAAGGATCTAGGATGGATTGTGAATCTAGAGAAATCAGAATTGACTCCATCCCAGGAGTTTGTTTATCTGGGAATATTTTTCAATCTCGGGGACGGCGTAGCATTTCCGGCGGAGAGCAGAGTCAAGAGCCTGATTGCAGTTTTGGAGTCGGTTTCTCTAGGAGCCTATCTGACGGCGAGCCAATTTCTCAGAATCCTGGGTTTACTAGTGTCTCTGGAGAAAGTGGTTCCTTATGCGGCACTCAGGCGCAGGCTGATTCAGATGTATTTAATGTTATCTCTGAGAATTTCAGTAAAAGAACCATTGATATTCCTTCTTCAGTAGTGGTTATCAGAACAGAATCTCCTGCGAGGTGTACCTCTACAATCTCCTCAACCACAGATGTCCATCTTTACAGATGCATCGACGATGGGTTGGGGAGCGGTATCGGAGCAATGCGCAGAAACATCAATGTTCTCGAATTATTAGCGGTGGTATTAGCACTTCGAAAGTTCGAGAATTTAACCCGAGACAAGATTGTCCTAATAAGGACAGACAACTCAACAGTGGTGTCTTATTTGAACCGGCAAGGCGGGACGAGGTCACCAGAGTTGTGCATGATGATTTGGAACCTTCTGCTGTGGTGCCAAGAGAGGAATATTATTCTTCGGGCAGCACACATTCCAGGAAGACTGAACATCTTAGCAGATGCGTTCAGTCGAAGGTTGGTTTGTCGTCTGACGGGATGGAAGCTCAACCAATCGGTAGCGGAGGTTCTATTCAAACATTAGGGCAAACCAAATGTGGATCTATTTGCGATGAAACAAAATGCAAAGATGCTCACATACGTGTCACCGATCAGCAGTAGGCGCACTGGCGATAAATTGGAAAGGAATGTACGCGTATGTGTATCCTCCAACGATTCTTATCCCGAAAGTTCTGGCAAAGATAAGAGAGGGAGTATGCCAGGTACTACTGATCGCCCCACATTGGCCAGGCCAATCATGGTTTACGGATCTGCTGGACCTTCTGGTCTGCAATCCAATCCCTCTTCCAGACCGAAGGGATCTAATCACTCAGAACAAGGGTCTGTGTCTTCACGACAGACCGAAAATGTTCAAATTGACTGCATGGATGTTGTCAAGCAGCGTGCAATTGAGGGTGGCTTTTCTGAGCAAGCAGCGAAGTTTATCGCTTCAGCTAGAAGAGGGTCAACCACTAAAACATAATTATAGAATCAACAAATTTGCAGAATGGTGCCAGGGAAGAGATATTAATCCCTTATCAGCATCTGTTCAACACGTAGCAGATTTTATCTGTCATTTATACGAAGTTGAAAAACTTGTACCTTCAACCCTAGCAGCATATAAGTCTGCATTAGCTTCAGTCGTTCCCAGTCTGGCCATTGAAGGAGTGGATAATGACACTTTGAATGAAGTTATTAAATGAATGAGCAATCTGTGACCTAGACAGCCAATTCCTATCCCAGCATGGAATCTATCTCTTGTTCTACAGGTTTTAAGGGCATGCTCCCTTTGAACCGATTAGATCTATAGACATTAAACTGTTAACTATTAAATCAGTTTTCTTGGTTGCAGCAGCGTCGGCGAGAAGGAGAAGCGAGATTCATGCGCTATCTGCCGAGCAAGACTGTTTTGTCGTCATGGGTGAAGGTTTAAGACTACTTCCACGTCTGTTTCCTGGCAAAGAATCAGTCACTTAAATGTCCAGGTCAACCGATCAGTTTGCCAAGTTTAATTAGACATGACCCAAACTCTTCTGCTTGGTGTCCTGTCAGATGTCTGAAAATGTATAAAAAAACGTACTGAGGAGTGGAGAGATGACCCGAAATCTCTGTGGTTATGTCTCAAAGCTCCTCATTTGCGCGCCTCGAAAGATACTATTTCTCGTTGGATAGTTGATGCTATTCAGATGTCGCATAAAATTGCTACAGGAAAGCAGATTGATCGTGCGAACGCCCATCAGGTCCGAGCATTAGCAGCAGCAGCGGCCCTTTTTAAGGGTGTCTCATTAGAGGAGGTGATGTCTGTAGCACAATGGCATGCTGAGTCGTCATTTACTGATTTCTACCTTCGCGACATCTCCAGCGCACTTAATCCTGTAGCCGTCGCCAATTTGTCGAACATTATTTAAGCCACATCCGACCACTATCTCACAAACATCGCACGTTACTTCCTCCTGCACTGAGCAAGAGCCATGCACATGACCAGTGAACGACCGTGGATTGGGCCGAGCTCCTTGGATGATCAAGAAAGAACAAGCACTCAAAATGGTGAGTGTTTACATTAATTAAGTGACTAATAATAATATTTACTTACAGTCGAAATATCAGACTGCTTAGGTAAATAGTCTGGTGTAAGAGTATACTTACCTTCTCAAACAGACAGACTCATTCCAATTTGAAAACTTAATCGATATACTGCTTCAAAATTATAAGTTGTAGTAGCTTCTTTGCACTCTACTGGACTGCCCTAGCTGAGACTTGGGGCTGACACGGGTCTGGTGGGTGTTGCATCCCTTTTTTTGACAGCCCACTGGATTTTGTGCGGACAAAAGGGGGGGGGGGGAACGCGGTCTAGACCATGGAAGTTTATCACTATCCGTCAGATGGCAGAACCCAAGCGTATGCCAGGGTTCTAGTCTTCACAACATTCTCTGTTGGATGGTTGTTGAGTGCTGGTTCGAGCCTCACCTCCTCCCACTGGTATTTCTTGGCTGTTGAAATCCGGAGTTTATCATAATAGTACATCTGGTAAGTATTATTCGAAGTAGAATCAAAAAAGCATCCAGCTTTTGTTTCTACGAGAATTCTTAATACTTACAAGATGTACTATTGTCCTGCCTCAGCCAACCCGCTGAGGCGAGGCTGAGCTGCTTTCGCTGTTTGTCAAGGCAAATATAAGACGAATCTGACTGTGATTGGGAATTGACTCGGTACCTGGGGCTATGGTAATTCCCGGACACAGTATGGGCAGGACCAGGAAAGTGCGGAGTTTTAATTGTTTATTTTGAGCTAGACTAGATAATAGACATTATCATAATAGTACATCTGGTAAGTATTAAGAATTCTCCTAGAAACAAAAGCGGATGCTTTTTTGAATTTCACGTCAACACAAACATAAAAGTTGTAGAATATTTTTAAAACATGTTACCTGTCACATTAATTTCAAAAATGTAAAAAAGAATTGCTTACATTATAAAGAATATCATCAAGCTCATAACATAATTATCTAAGTTATCTTTTGGTAAAATCAGAATTTCGCCAATACTAAGTGTATTTGTTGTAAAAGTGCCTAATGCCAGAGTTACACAATCAGATAAATTGAACAATCTGTCGTACGTCCCATAGGCACTAGTACAATAAATTGTACAATCTATTTGACCGTGTAACTCGGGCATTATTGACCAAGAATAAAACTTCTTTTAACATGTATGCATATTAAAATGGCCTAATATCTAAGTCTAGGATTCCATGTGTCTGCAATCCGCATAGGCATTTCTTTAACGAATCAGTTTTTCTGGATTCCACATATGCGGTTAAGGACCGTCAATCGTATATGATTTTGGATCCGTTTAGTCTCCCATTTAAGAAAATTCAGATATTTAAGCGTGGTAATTTAAATAAATTGTTCATTCTATCTTGATGTCGAAAGCTGTAAAGATAAAACTGATTACTGAAGACAAATTGCTGATGTTAGTTTTGGCCTATTGAGATCGAAAGAAAACTCAGAAAAGAAAACATAGATGGTCGGTACATAATCTTAAAAAACGGAAGATGTGCGGATGTTATTATCATCTAATCAAAGAGTTGGAACTGTATGCAGAACGATTTCAGGATTATTTTCGTCCTTATTTGGCTGAAATATGGGAATATATAGGTCTATGTTGACGTCATGCCTAAAAAATCTGCTGCATTTTCTCGTCCGCATGTATTAGCTCCAAGGACCATTAAAAAAATGGATTGCGGATGCGGAGAGGTAAACTGGAAATAACGTATATGCGGACAACATGGAATAGCTATGACAGAGATAGTAGTATAGCAAACAGGCCATTAACAGAGTCCGTTTGTGGATTGCGATTGCGGATCCATAAACGGACACAATGAATTGCGGCTTAAGTCGTGGGCTTGATAGGCTAATTTTGCCTCCTGTAAAACTGCCTACACCACAAACTTATTATTTATGCCAAAGTCATTTTTAACTCTTGATGTTCATTTGCAGGCCCAGAGTGTACTATTTTTGAAAAATTACAACTGGAATGTCTAGCTCGAGTCGTTTAAGTGGTAAATTTTCCAAAAAAGGTTTTTACCAACAAATGGGCAGTCAATAGGCAATTATTTAATTTTAATTCCATTGACTAAATTTGACTATTAAAGGGTTAACAGAATATTATATAGTCTCAGTTTTCAAATCTGAGTCTCGTCAATGGTTATGCAATTTTGCATAGAGTTCTCTTCTATTTATTGGGGCATGAGAATTTTAAGCCAGTTATACCGTGTTGCTATGTTCTTTAAAATATTGTGTGAATTCTCTCAAATAAAGAATTATCTCCTTTTGCCACCACTGTTGAGTTAATTAACCCTTTCAACACTCATATCAACCAAAGATGGCTAATTTTGAAAATTTCCCACTGGAATGACTGGCTCGATAACTGAGCCAGTCATTCCAAGGGAAATTTTCAAAAATAATCTCTTGGTCTACAAATGGACATTTTCAATGAGGATAATGAAACCTGAATGATCAATTGTGTATCTTGTGCAGGGAGATGCTTGGTGATGAAGACAAACTCCTTCAGACAGAGCTTACTGGAAGCAAGCTGGATCTACAACAACTCAAAGACATACTAATGGCTGAGAAACGTAATACTGATGTTAGCGGCAAAGGACAATAATAATAAAGCTAATTATTCCATCGATAACCGTCTCTCAAGATCTGCCGATCTAAGCCAGTCTGATAACCATGTTATCATCCTAAATTTATCTTAAACCTTTTAACCTGAAAAGTCAAAACAGCAAAAATCATTTATTTTTAATAAATATTCTGTTGAATATTTTGAAACTATTTTGACTAGAAGCTGTTACTGTCAGATTAGTTTTAAATTATTCAACAGCTTTAACACTAAAACCGGCCAAAAACAGCTTCTGCAGTGGCCCAAGAAATGTCCATTTGCAGACCATGAGATTAATTTTGAAAATTTATCACCGCAATTGACTTTTCTATGAGAAAGTTGAAATTGCCTTGAACAAATTTAAAGGTTAGGTTAAAGGGTTAACTGGAAATTGACAATATGTGAATTCAGGGTTCAAGGGGTTAACTTGTGATTGTGATATGCTTGAATGAGCCACTGGTCAGCAGAGCTAGTGACCAGTAGATGCTGCTAGTCCTAGTGTTTAATCTACTATCCTGGATGGGCCACTGGTCATCACAGCTAATGACCAGTAGATGCTGCTAGTCCTAGTGTTTAATCTACTATCCTGGATGGGCCACTGGTCATCACAGCTAGTGACCAGTAGATGCTGCTAGTCCTAGTGTTTAATCTACTATCCTGGATGGGCCACTTGTCAGCTGAGCTAGTGACCAGTAGATGCTGCTAGTCCTAGTGTTTAATCTACTATCCTAGATGGGCCACTATTCAGCACAGTTAGTGACCAGTAGATTTTTTTAAATCTAGAGATTATCTACTATCCTTGATGGGCCACTTGTTATCGGGGCTAGTGACCAGTAGATTTTTGTGAAACCTAGTGATTATCTACTATCCTTGATGGGCCACTAATCAGCATAGCTAGTGACCATTAGAGTTTATTAAACCTAGTGATAATCTACTAGCCTGGATGGGCCACTAATCAGCATAGCTAGTGACCATTAGAGTTTATTAAACCTAGTGATAATCTACTAGCCTGGATGGGCCACTAATCAACATAGCTAGTGACCATTAGAGTTTATTAAACCTAGTGATAATCTACTATCCTTGATGGGCCACTAATCAGCATAGCTAGTGACCATTAGAGTTTATTAAACCTAGTGATAATCTACTAGCCTGGATGGGCCACTAATCAGCATAGCTAGTGACCATTAGAGTTTATTAAACCTAGTGATAATCTACTATCCTTGATGGGCCACTAATCAGCATAGCTAGTGACCATTAGAGTTTATTAAACCTAGTGATAATCTACTAGCCTGGATGGGCCACTAATCAACATAGCTAGTGACCATTAGAGTTTATTAAACCTAGTGATAATCTACTAGCCTGGATGGGCCACTAATCAGCATAGCTAGTGACCATTAAAGTTTATTAAACCTAGTGATAATCTACTAGCCTGGATGGGCCACTAATCAGCATAGCTAGTGACCATTAGAGTTTATTAAACCTAGTGATAATCTACTATCCTTGATGGGCCACTAATCAGCATAGCTAGTGACCATTAGAGTTTATTAAACCTAGTGATAATCTACTAGCCTGGATGGGCCACTAATCAGCATAGCTAGTGACCATTAGAGTTTATTAAACCTAGTGATAATCTACTATCCTTGATGGGCCACTAATCAGCATAGCTAGTGACCATTAGAGTTTATTAAACCTAGTGATAATCTACTAGCCTGGATGGGCCACTAATCAGCATAGCTAGTGACCATTAGAGTTTATTAAACCTAGTGATAATCTACTAGCCTGGATGGGCCACTAATCAGCATAGCTAGTGACCATTAGAGTTTATTAAACCTAGTGATAATCTACTAGCCTGGATGGGCCACTAATCAGCATAGCTAGTGACCATTAGAGTTTATTAAACCTAGTGATAATCTACTAGCCTGGATAGGCCACTTGTTAGCGGGACTAGTGACCAGATTATGTAAGCTCTAGTGATTATGTACTTGCTTTGATGAGCCACTGGTCAGCAGCGCTAGTGACCATAAGACTTTATTAGCTGTAATGATATAATGTGCTATCACATGATAGATTCACGGATTAGCTTGGCACTTATACTGCTGATTCATGCGTGCTAGAGAGGGTGTTATAATGTTATTCACTTCAAGTATGAATGTGATGTACTGATGTCATTTTGAAAATGCGACGCCTATAGTAAGGGGTTAAAAGGTTTGAGAATTTGAAGTCATCCATGGCAATGATCTCACATTTAATCAGGTCATCCAAACTGAACTGAGGTCATCCTTTCATAATAAGCAATGCAAATTTCCAGGATTTGAATTCATCCATGGATGACCTCACCTAAAATTGAGGTCATCCATAGCAATTTTGGGTCTTAAAAACGAGTGGAAGAGTGAACACTGAGCTCTGCCTATAGTTGTGACTTAGGCAACTTTGTAAAAAAATTTTACCAGGCATCTTTGTCAGAGATGTCAAAAATGTGACCGATAGATCGACTTATATTAGGTGCGATAGTTACGCATTACAACTTAGAACTAAAGAGTGTGAATACACTATATTTGCAACTTTAGTTTCTCGTAAAAATTTGACACCAATTTATACAAGCTTAGACTCACAACTAAACAAGTGCATATGCACTCTGTTGTTGATCTCAGAAACTACTGAACTGATTTGGCTTAACTTTTAACACATGCAAGAAGTTGTGACCAGAAATCCGGAAAATCTGAAATATAACAAAATACGAAAGTAACCCTGCAATCTCGGAGTGCTCTTGTACAATTAATAAGATGTAAATATTACAAAATATATATTTATTCTTAAATTAAACACTCATTACCATAATTGTTTTTTAAGAATAATCTATTTTATTTAAGGTTCCATTAAAAATATATTTGCTATATAAGATCTTGGCTTTCTTGTCTACTTGACTTCATGTATTCAGGGCACTTAACCTTTTCCAAATAAGTAATTCCGGACTGTGGAACTGAAAATTTCATGGATAATCGACATATAAAATTGTTACCAGTATCTGTTCAAACCATCAACTCATTGAACATGGTGTGTGGCTAAGATCTATAACCTGGATACTCCAGTATAATACTGGAGTATCCAGGTTATAGATCTAGTGCATATAAGGGGAATTTTGACGTGTCACATCAACTTTAATGCCGGTAAATCAAATTATTTACAATAAATTATGCATGTTTCCTATTTGTCTGATGCACTCCAGATCATGTGGCCTCGATAAATCCGGCTTAATGGAAAGGAACAGGGAACTAACATGCTCTTGAATGACAGCATTATATAATAATCAACCTATACCTACCAGTGAAAAACAGAAATAAATCAGAATAATTAGAAAAAAGCAGCTAAATACCATTTATGGCATTCTGGCGGGAACCCTTTAGTGACAAAGTTTGACCCATGTGCTCTGGTGTATGCTGAGCAAATAAATAATACCCGCTATGGCCAGTCATATAAGCTGTTATATTCGCGCTCAGCTGGTTAGCCACTACGTCCTACAGGTAAAACACTATCTAGTTTTAAACCAATTTGACTGAAAGTCGTTTCCAGAGACAGGATCTACATTCAGTTACACGAATATCAAAATATTCAGTAGGCATCATATTGCGACCTTGGAAACCAGCAGTGTATTTTGAAATCATTTTGACTGAAACTTGGTGCTTCAACAAGAAAAAATGACTCAAATATAACGTTTTCAAAAGGATCAATACTGAATTAGCAGTAGCGAGTTAATCGCTCTACATAGACGCCTATAGAGAATACTATTCATACCGCTTACAAAACTATATTCATGTGTGCTTTCGTTATATTCAGGTAGGCCGATGCGGTATACATGCCCACACAAGTTGACACACGGCAGAGTGAGAAGCACCAGCTTGGTCACTAATTGGTTACAAGTTAAGCGCTCCTAGATTTACTAAATGCCTTTGCGCAAATAATCCTGATTCATTTCCATTTTTACCGATGGTAGTTTATTGAATATGATACGAGATTACCAATAAACATTTTGTTATTTCCCTTTTCCATTCCTTTAAGCAAAGTTGGTGTGGCCAGCAGGTCAAACTCTTGTTACAATGGACCGTTCCAGCTTTAGCTATGCCCCGCCCATCACTCATTAAGCTCCACCCACGTTTCACCCATGTCGGGATTGATCGATCTCAGAACACCCTGACTATCAATTTCCAGAAAACTACAGGTAAGCTTTTGAATAATTTGACTGGGTGGTGTGCTGTGGCTGCCTATTGCTGCAACAGCGCGCAATCAATTAGTTAAAATATTCAACATAATGATTATTAAACAGTAGACATACAATTCGTACATTTTCAATTAAGCATTCGTGATGTACTTATCTACGTCATTCATGGCATCATTGATTATGACATCATCCTACACATCACGTAGTTGATTATGACATCATCCTACACATCATGTAGTTGATTATGACATCATCCTACACATCATGTAGTTGATTATGATGTCATCCTACACATCATGTAGTTGATTATGATGTCGTCCTACACATCATGTAGTTGATTATGACATCATCCTACACATCACATAGTTGATTATGATGTCATCCTACACATCACGTAGTTGATTATGATGTCATCCTACACATCACGTAGTTGATTATGACATCATCCTACGCATCACATAGTTGATTATGAGATCATCCTACGCATCATGTAGTTGATTGACATTATCCTACGCATCACGTAGTTGATTATGACATTATCCTACGCATCGCGTAGTTGATTATGATGTCATATGGAAAGGTCCATTGAGACACTGCAGACAATTTGGCCACTATGACGAGCCATCTGCTTCACTTAGTGCTGGAATGACTAACTCAGTTCTTGCCAAATTCCGCTAATATTCTCAGTTTTGGAATCAGTGAATCATCAGAAATGAATTCAGAATGAAAAAGACATGATCCATGCTTTGCAGACCGGCTTATTCATAAGCGGACGCATTTCTTAATTGCTATATCGGTTGAAAACCAAAAAACCCAAAAACATTAAATAAATATTACATTCAGTTGTTTATTTGTAAATTCATATAAAAATATTTGTATTAAAAATATTTTGATTTGGTATTTAAATAATATTCCAATCAGGTATTTAAAACACTGTAAATATCACAGATAATGAGTTAACAATAAGACGGAATCATATTTTGTTGGCAAATGATAGTAAAGTGTTTCATCCATAAAATCCGAGCCTCCACATTTTAGGGAAATCATACAGGAAATTGTCTTAATACTGAACAATAAGGCAATGATTTCAACGCAACAGCTTTTATGAAGACTTCAAAATGAATGACACTTTACATTTCACAAGAATGTTTGTTTGGTGATGAGGTATAGGAATTATCCCAAAATAACGTGTTAACCTTTTAATATTCAACAGTTTTCAAAAAATTAAGTCTTAATTAGTAAATGTCAATTTGCAGGCCAAGAGAAGACTATTTTTTAAGATTTATGACTGGAATGAGTGGCATCGAACCAGTCATTCCAGTGGTAATGTTTTGAAAATAGTCCTCTTGTGGACTGCAAATGTACATATCTCAAGACGACTTCAAAAGCTAGTTTTTGGTCAGCTTGATAATAATAATAATAATATCTTTATTTATAGAGGGTACAGTAAACTCGATCAGTACAAATAACTGTTCTTCCCCGAGGCCCTCAACTATTTACAGTTTGAATATATTTACAATCAGATATATAAACTATCTATACAAGAGTATGATACAGGTATATACAACAACTAGACGATGTACATTACATGTTCCCCCACCCACCCACTGAGGGCATGTCATCAGGAGTTGACTTAATAAATTTGAAATAAATCCATCAATTATAACATTATTAAAGGGAAACACCAGACCCTCTATACTACTTTGTATAAAATAAATCTACAGACCGTAACGTTTTAAAAAATATAGTTGTAAGCTCTGCTCAAATTAGAAATATATATCTTCGTTATTTAAATATGTGATACATTAGTGAAATTACTATTCCCGGATGAGGCGTATGACGTCATAAGTTGAACGTTTTTCTCGCTGTCATCCAACGCTATCGCAGTAAAATTGCGAATTGTGTTTTATAAGGGGGTTCTCTTCAGCAGTGTTAGGAATATGTAAACTATATTTGCGGAAATGTTGAAGAATATATAATAACAGTCCTTTGTCTGATTTCTCTGATGGTGCCGATTTTGACATCAAGTTTTGATCTTGGGATAAATGAACGATGCGATAGTATAGGCATATCAATATAATTGCCACTTTTGAATCAGCACTCTCACTGGCGCTACGGCAGATAATGTTGTTAAAGTTTCATCTATTAATATTAGCGTTTAAATAGTTCTTACACACATCCAGTCCATCTTTAGGTAGTTATGTTTTCATACTAGCTTCAAAACTTCCTGAGATATTGTAATATTTCATGTAATTGGCAGGTATCTTCATAGAAAATGGCCATCTTAAGGTTCGGCAACGAATGTAGGAAAATAACATATATATTCCATAAATTTGCTGTAGTATGATAAACGTCTTAATCTCTTCAGTCTGTACACATATAAATGATGTCTATAGTAGTATCACCGATAGAGATATCACCAGGAAACGCATGCACTCCTGTCTTCAGAGTGGAGTGCCGTTATCATGGTTCTTGTCGGATGGCATTCAACCTATGATGTCATAGGTTTAATTGACTCGCATAAATTTATAGTAACATAGCGTTTAAATAGTTCTTACACACATCCAGTCCATCTTTAGGTAGTTATGTTTTCATACTAGCTTCAAAACTTCCTGAGATATTGTAATATTTCATGTAATTGGCAGGTATCTTCATAGAAAATGGCCATCTTAAGGTTCGGCAACGAATGTAGGAAAATAACATATATATTCCATAAATTTGCTGTAGTATGATAAACGTCTTAATCTCTTCAGTCTGTACACATATAAATGATGTCTATAGTAGTATCACCGATAGAGATATCACCAGGAAACGCATGCACTCCTGTCTTCAGAGTGGAGTGCCGTTATCATGGTTCTTGTCGGATGGCATTCAACCTATGATGTCATAGGTTTAATTGACTCGCATAAATTTATAGTAACATAGCGTTTTTAAACATCATTTTAATCGGATTTATATATAAATGTCGCAGGAAAGTTTTACACAGTAGCTGGCATCTGGGCTCTACGATAGAACTGTGTTTTATGCAAGCGATGGCGACCCGTCTTGTGTTCCCCTTTAAGCATAAACCAAATGCAAAAAGCATAATCCTCCCCACCCACCCGTACCCGCTTTGAAAATAATAATAATACAGATACATTTGGGTACGAGTTAGTATACAAAACAAATCCAAAAGTTTATACAGTAGTCTATGGTAAAAAATGGACTACAATACAGTGAATTAAATAATATATTATCTGGCTACGTGGGCTCGAATTTGAAAGCTCCTAGTGAGGTTGCTTCATGTACATTAATGGGTACGCTGTTACAAATTTTTTTGCCCGTACAAGCAAAGCCATTTTTTAAAATCTCAGTTTTAGACATGGGAATATATAGGTTAGAATTTGTTACAGATTTGAGTGACTGACTATGTACCTCTGATCATTAAAGGGTTACCGTAAAGACAAAATTGCACATTATTTACCATGTATATAAGACACCTGCTTCTGTGGCCACAAGATGAATTGGCTTTAACACTTTATTGGCCAAGCCGGCCAAAAATCTCTGCGAGCTCCATTTGCAGACCGAAAAGACTTTTGAGACCTTACCACCTTGCGCACACATTGTTTTATGGAAGTTATGATTAATGGGACTATAGGCTACATTTCACAAAATGAGTCGGTGATAGAGAGACAAAGGAATGTGATGATCTACAATGGTCTTGAGAAATGCGAGTTTGCAGGCCAATAGAATGCTATTTTAGAAAATGTATCACTGGAATGACTGGCTCGATAACCGAGCCAGTCATTCCAGCGATAAATTTTCAAAAATAGTCTTCTGGTTTGCAAATGGATTTTAATTTTCTTGAACAAATGTGAGAGTTAAAGATTTTAACAAGCACATGTTGTTATATAGAACTATATCCGTACACGAGGTGTTATGTTATGTGCTGAATTCCCGTCAAAGCAGCTCTAATCGCATCTCTCTGACCATCACTCCGACACGACAATTTCAACACATGTACTGACCGATAACTCTGTAGTAATAATAATAATAATAATAATAATAATAACAATAATAATAATAATAACTAGACTGCGCACAGTGCTGCTGACTTTACTCTCATCTAAATCTTGTAATACTTCTAACCAACCACACTATGAATGTGCCAAATCTGGTGATTCTACCTTCTTACATTCCAGAGGTATGGCCACAAATCTGTATTCTGATATGTAATTAGAGACCTTGTGACGTTTATTCTTAATCTAATAACTCAAAATACTTCTAGCTACCACCCTATGACGAGATGTACCAAATATTGGTATTCAACCTTCTCGCATTCAGGAGAGCGCCTTAGGAAAACAATACAAACACACAGACAGATGTCATTGACCCCAATACTCACACCAGACTTCAGTCAGACAGACTTCTGCATTTATTTATTAGCTACCATTAATACTACTTTTGGGAAAGGGTCTAAATAATTTGCAAGAACTTGTCCCCAATCCCTTTATAAAAAGCCTACAATAAAATGTTCAAATCAAACTGACTTGATCCTTTCATGGCGAATCTCACAGAACCGGCCTCTGCATTCGTCTTAAAGAATGTCCATTTGTAAGCCAAGAAGACTATTTTTGAAAATTTACCACTGGAATGACTGGCTCGATAACCGAGCCAGTCATTTCAGTGGTAAATTTTCAAAAATAATCTTTTGGTCTGCAAATAGGAGGAATTTTCTATGAGAATAAACAAAATCACGGATTTCTTTTTTCACGAGAGTTGATACTTACCACCCTGATACTTTATGAGATTTCCTAAATAGCGACCTAGCTTCAATAATACTCAGAATTAAAAAGAAACCGTCCCCACTGGGCAGGTTACATAACTGACAGCCCAGCGGATGTGCAGCCCATACTCACACATGCGCGGGGCTGACTCATTCTATTCCAAAATATTGGCTGACCTAATTGCAACATAAAACGCTGATAGACCGAGCCTCTGTTGGGCGGAGAGGCCGGGATCGTATCAGGGTGGTAAGTATCAACTCTCATGAAAAAAGAAATCCGTGATTTCTTTTATTTCACATCAGGAGTATACTTACCACCCTGATACTTTATAATATAGCCAGAATTCATAAGAGAATTTGGCGGGAGGGAGGCGAAGGTCAGAAGACCGGCTCATCCCTGGAAGAGCAAACTCTAGCTTTTGGAGCACAACAAATATCTGAAATTGCGTATGTAAACACAATCAGGAAATGATTTGGACATCGGATAACACGACCGATGTTGAGAGTAATGACCGTTTCACATCCGCTCCCCCCCCCCCTCTTTTAAAGAGGGAGCGATGACCTCAGTGTCCTATACGCTCTCTATGTACTTGTGCTAAAGTACTATAAGACATCGGACGAAAGCTTCATTTCGTATACTCTCAGATGGGAACACAAAACCATCACCATTTTAGTAAGTAATATAAAAACGTGACAAAAAATAACCATCACCAAATATAGGCTAACCTATTTTGATGAGATTCCCCTTTGATCACCGCTGGCGATGATAGGTACAGTATGGAAAAGCGGGAATTCCCCCCACTAAATTGCACTGAGAGTGAGTCAACGGCCTTATGTACAATATTTACAAATTTATATACAGAGTTAACATTTATGTAAAATCGATAAGGCAAGTGGATTTGACGTGTCACGTAGGTAATGATTTGTAAAACTAGACTCATTGTGCTACTGACATAATGTCATCCACCGGCACTCCGTTAAACAGAGCCGTGGATGTCACTACGCCACAGATATTGGGAGCCTTAGCCATGTCAACTTGTTTACCCGTGGCAGCTTTGTGGCAATGCTGGATGCATTCCACAATCCACCTAGAAATGGTATCTTTAGAAGCTCTCCCATGGGGTTCAATGTAAGATAGTCATAAAGCACTAGGGTCCGTCCGCCATTCCTGTGTACGTTGTTTATAACATGTTAATGCACGGACTGGACACCAAGCCTTTGAATTAGGATCAAACCTAGACAAAAGCGGGTAAAACTATAGGCTGACCAGGATATTTTAAAGACTGGTTCTTCGCCATAAAGTTAACTCTAGGTAGAAGCCTAAGGCCTTCCCCTGTCACCACAAAGCGGTCTGGCTCTGCTGACAAAGCATGTAACTCACTTCTTCGTCTGGCTGAAGCTGCAGCAATCAGAAAAAGGCGTCAACATTTTCATGGAAATGGAGCTTAGTGGTTCAAAGGCTTTATCCGCTAATACTTGAAGTACTAACGATAAACTCCAAGACGGGATCACTGGAGGATTCCTTGGTCTTAGATTACCCATGCCTTTGATTAAAGTATTTAGATTACATACTTCATCACTTCCCCTAATAGCCAAGCAAGGGATAACTGACATTAAAGCTGACTTGTAGCCAGCAATAGAGTTAGGCTTGAGGCTATTGGCATCAAAAAGGTGACGGAGGAAATCGGCTACTACCTGAATAGATGCTTCCATTGGATTAATACATCTTTTTGAGCACCATTCAGCAAATCTGTTGATTTTATAATTATATGCTCTGGAGGTTGACCCCATTCTGGCTTTTGCCATAAACATGGCTGCTTGTTCAGAAAAACCCTCCTTAACTGCTGATTCCTTGACAACATCCACGCAGTCAATTGGAACATTGACGGGTTGTTGTGCAAGGCCTTGCCCTGGAAGATTATGTTGTCCATCAGAGGCAGAGGAACAGGATTGCAGACCAGAAGGTCCAGCAGATCCGTATATCATGATCGGCTTGGCCAATTTGGGCCGATCAGAAGCACTTGGCATTCCTGCTGCCTGATTTTCTGGAGAACTTTTGGAATCAGGATTGCTGGCGGGAATGCGTATGCATACATTCCTTCCCAACTGATAGCTAACGCATCTATTGCGATAGCGCTCGGATCTGGAATCGGAGAGACGTACGTCGTCATCTTCGCATTCTTGTTCGTTGCGATTAAATCTATGTTGGGCTTGCCCCAGTGGTTGAACAGGCGATCCGCCACACATTGATTTAGTTTCCATTCCGTAGGAAGAATGCTCATTCTTCGGCTCAGTGAGTCTGCTAATAGATTTAGCCTTCCCGGAATATGAACTGCTTTCAGGGAAATCCCATGATCTAGGCACCAGCAAAGCAGTTTCCACGTCATCATACAAAGACTGGGCGACTTCGTTCCGCCATGCCGGTTTATGTAAGTCACTACTGTTGTATTGTCTGATCGAACCAGAACACTCATGCCCTTGACCTTCTCTAGGTAGAGTTCCATGGCTAAGACTACTGCTCGCATTTCCAGCAGATTGATATGTTCTCTTGATTGATCCAGATTCCAAAGCCCTGATACTTTGTTTTCTTCCAGGCAAGCTCCCCATCCCTCCATTGATGCATCTGTGTACATCATTAACTGAGGGTGGGGAGGTGACAACGTCACTCCCGTGGGAGATTTTCTCTCTTCATCCACCATTGAAGGTGGTGAATAACAGGTTCCAAGACCGACACCTTTGAGTCCAGAAAACCCGTACTCTGGGTCCACTGTGTCATGAGAAATAACTGGATCGGCCGATGGCGTAAGGCTGCCTGAGGAATGACTGGTTCCAAAGAAACCATCAACCCCAATATTCTCAAGTAGACCTGTGCCAGGACATGACGACTGTTGCACACTGACTGTATGACTGAGATGAGTATTTCTACTCTCTCTCTCTCTCTCTCTTGTGATGGATAAACATATCCTATCTCTAGATCGAAGAACATGCCCAGGTAAACAAACTTCTGGGATGGAGTCAGCTCTGACTTTTGAAAGTTGATTATCCAGCCTAGATCTGTAAGAGTTTTCAAAACTATCTCCAGATTTGCTGAGACTTTTTAGTGTGTGCCTTTAACAGCCAGTCGTCTATATACATGTGGATTGCTATGTGTCTCCTGCAGAGGTATTATGTCATAGCTTGGCCCACTCGAGTGAAGACCCGAGGAGCCGTCGATATACCAAATGGGAGAACCCTGAATTCCCATTGGCGGCCCTGAAATGCAAATCTCAGGAACCGACGAACGCTCTTCGCAATGGGAATGTGAAAATAGGCATCTTTTAGATCTATTGATGCTGTCCACATTCCCTTCCTCAATCCTGCTAACACTGTTCTCACAGTTTCCATTTTGAAACTTGGTGTGAGGATAAACCTGTTGAGAGGTTTGAGGTTGAGAATTGGTCTCCACCCTCCAGTGCTTTTTGTCACCAGGAACACGGTTGAATAATAACCCGGACATTTTTGTGCCGGTTGAATAGCGTGTTTTAGTATGAGGGATTGAATTTCTTCCTCTATACACAACCGTTGATCTGGATCTCTTGGATTTTGAGGAGTCCAGATCGGAACCAGAGACAGGCGCGATGGCTGATTTGAAATCCAGCTGGGATGGTAACCGACTGAAAGCCATCGCAAGACTGAACCGTCCTGAGTAACCCGCTCCCACTCTTGCATGTGGAAGGCCAGATGGCCTCCCACAGGTGCACCTAAGGACTGAGGTGGACCCGAGAAGTGCAAGAGCAGCCCTGTCTCTGGTGGCTGTCCTAGCAGCACTGGTGTGGTCTTTTTGAGAGGCGACCCATCAGGTTCGGCTCCCACAACCAGAACCCCGTGCTCCTCTACCAGCGCCACGCGCACATCGGCACGCAGGCTGTCTGGCGGGTTCCGCTGAAGGAGCCTGCGCTCCCCCCTAGCTGGCTTACGCTGTCGTGGCCGACGCTGCGTAGGTGGTTGGCTTCTGACAAAGCCACCACCACCTCTAGCCTGCTGAGGGTGGAAGGCAGGGGGCGCTGCTCGAACATGCACCCTGCGGAGAACTTCAAACTGCTCTCGCAGTGCCCTCTGGTTGTTCACCAGGTTTACGGTTTGTTGGAGGTGCAGACATCCTTCACCTCCAAACAACCCCGGACCTGCCATCGGCGTCCGAAGAAGCCGATTGTACAGGTCCTGTGAGGGGCACAAATTGTTACGGGCAAATGTGCGCCTCGCCCGTAAACTCCTGGTTACGGATCTCGTCATGCAGTCCAGAGCCAAGTTAATGCCGTCCTGGACGGCTCTCTGGACTGCAAGAGGAGAAGTTTGGCGGGCCACGGATGCTGCTACTACCCCCTGTAGCAGCTGGGAAACGTGCGAGAGAGCCGAGATGTCTCCTCTCGTACTTTCCTCCGTGTCCCGCAGCGCGGAATTAGCGTTGCGCAGGGCGCTAGCACACATGGGTCCCGGAGGGATATCGCGTGAGGCGCTGATACCCTTAGCCTTAGGCTGCTCTAGAGCACTCGATAAGTGAGTGCCCGAGGCCATGGCTTTCGCTCCCGGGTCCACGGACAGGCAAGCCTCAGCGCCAGACCAATGGGAGCCGTCTCTGGGTCTATAACGAAAACTGGTTTGCTAAGAGAACCCGTCGGGGCCCATGGGAATCCATTTCCATGGCCATCGACTCATCGGTAGGCCATAACAGTGTCCTCTTCTTCCTGCCCAGAAAGATTAGATGCCAAGCTTGAAAAGGGATCAAGCTCGGCCTGGGCAGGAGGGATATCGCGTGAGGCGCTGATACCCTTAGCCTTAGGCTGCTCTAGAGCACTCGATAAGCGAGCGCCCGAGGCCATGGCTTTCGCTCCCGGGTCCACGGACCAGGCAAGCCTCAGCGCCGGACCAACGGGAGCCGTCTCTGGGTCTATAATGAAAACTGGTTTGCTAAGAGAACCAGAGACGGGAACACTCTGTCCCGGAGCAAATGAAGAAGACAATGACGAATCTGGCCCGGGAAGCAAGCTGCGAAGCAACTCCGGGACAAGATCCGTGATCGTCTTCTTCATTTCTCCCATCATTTCAAGACGGAAGGCCTCCATGTCTGGCATGGATGCTTCCTCTTCTTACCACACTCTTTTTCCAGACGCCTCTTCTCGTCTGCCGCCCAGTCTTTTACCTGCTGATTTAAAAAATCAGTTAATACCTCCACCGGCCACAACTCACACACATGGCAATTTAGGAGGCCCGCATGTACTGCACCTAGTGCAGTCATGAGGGAAAAAGCGGGCCTTCACAAAACGGTGGCAGGAAGGGCATTTGTTCTCAATAACCCTCTGAAAAGACACAAACGGAAACAATTAGTTTTTAGTTATGACGAACCAAAAAACCAATTGCAGAAGGCTAATAAGATCCATAAGGAAAACTTTTGACCATCAAATGAAAGATAAGCCAGGCCCATAGAAAAAACTATAGGCCTGACAAAAAGTAAACAAATCCTAAAACCGTGTTATACTTCTTTAAGAAGACAAGGGAGACATAAGAATTTGAACTTGAATACTTGAGAGGCGAATTTTTTTAGACTTCACAGCTCAAAACAAAGATTCATTAGTAATTGAACTTTATAAACACAATGAACCTATGCAAACCATCAAGAGAGATAAATAACTCAAGACTCAGTCAAAAAACTTCTAAAATATTTAGAAATAAAATGACTGAAATCTTTTCTCCTAAATAACCTCATAAGATGACTTCTGAGGACAAGTGAAGTCTGATAAACAACAGGAATACCTGATCCTGAGTCCAAAACCCTGTGGTGGGGGGGAGAATGCGGAGAAATTACTTCTTATGGTAATAACTCCCTCAGCAAACTCATAATAAAATCGAAGGGCCCAGAAACCAAGTATAAATATTCGTTAAATAAAAGGATACCCTTCAAATATCAGCTCATGTGTCTGAAAAATAAAGCACAACATGCGTTAGCTAATATATAGGCCTCCCCCATAAAAGAGCTAGCCTAATAAGACGTATCCACGAGATAGCGCGAATCCCGGAAATACCATCCGAGTCAACACGCAAATTTGTTATCAAGTACACCTGATGGCTTGGACCGGGAGCATCCTCTGGCGACTTGGCAGCGTCAGACATACTAATAATCAGTCAAACAAGTTGCAAAACAACTCAAAGCTTCAAAAAGAAAGAAAGCAAAAGCAAGGCTAGAAAGCGTGTTGCAATGGCAGGTCAATATTTTAAGAAGAGAATGAGTCAGCCCCGCGCATGTGCGAGTTTGGGCTGCACATCCGCTGGACTGTCAGTTGTGTAACCTGCCCAGTGGGGGCGGTTTCTTTTTAATTCTGAGTATTATTGAAGCTAGGTAGATATTTAGGAAATATCATAAAGTATCAGGGTGGTAAGTATACTCTTGATGTGAAAAGTTGAATTTGTTCTTGAACAAATTTGAGGTTTAAAGTGTTCTAATCTGAGGTTATTCCTACCTGTGCATATCCCACAATGATAATAGCATCATCGTTATTTAGCACCACTACACGTGACATCTCAGGAAGCGCCCATAATGCTGCTGGAACAATGCAACCTCCAAAACCTGAAGAGCACACATGATAACCATTAAACTCTATTAACCTTTCAACCCTCAAATTTATTCAAGAAAAGTTCAATTTTCTCATAGTAAATTTCTGTTTTCAGACCAAGAGATTATTTTTGAAAATTTACCACTGGAATGACAGCCAGTCATTCTAGTGGTAAATTTTCAAAAATAGTCTTCATTTAGCATGCAAATGGATATTTTTCAAGACCACCGCTGAAGCCGTTTTTGGCTGATACGAGGGCTAAAGGGTTAACCTACAAATCAACATGTTATTCACGAAGACGGCTAAATATTCATCTAATGTAGATAAATAGACCTTGGATTTTTTTAACATACACCATATTTAGGTATTCTTTCATACTTAAGTACGCTTCATGAATACGGCTCCTGGACACATTCAATTATCGAGGTTAGTTAGTTATGGTTAGTTTACAATGACTACGAAATTGACCGTGTAAAATCAGATGGTCGACTATAGTTAGTTTGTACACGATTTGGCTCGTTCCCTATTAAATTACCATTGCTCAGCATTTGGAACCGGGTACCAATCCACTTAGTAATGGAATTTAATTAGATGGACTATGAAATTTGGTATTTTTTATGTTAAAACTTTGACTTTGAAAATATTGACATAAATTAGAAATGAGTAATTGTATCAACTTATCCTAGTTAGTCAGACATTACCAGCCTCTGCAATGGTCTAGAGGAATGTCCATTTGCAGGTCAAGAGAACATTTTTGAAAATTTACCACTGGAATGCTTGGTCGATAAACAAGACAGTTATTCGACTGGTAGATTTTCAAAAATCGTCTCTTGGCCTGTAAATGAACACTTGTGTCCAAAAATGTTAAATTTTCTTGACAAATTTTGTTGTTATATAACAGTGTGCTTTTGATTAAATTACAGGAAAATGGTAACACTAGCCAAAATGGAGGGATCTGATCTGTGACTCAACTATCAGACATCAAATACGTCACTTGTTAGCTGATGTCACAATCAAAATAATGTCACAAAAGCGATATTGATCACAACGAAGGGGTCTGAATTGTATGTCTGATTAATTTACAATTAAATAAGTTGTACATTCTGTTGAATATTTTGAAATTTACTGATTTTACTGGGAGCTGTTGCTGCCACCAGTCAAACTAGTTTCAAAATATCCAACAGCTTACCTGTATAGTTACCTTGAAATTTAGATTATGTGAATTCAGGTTTCAAAGATTCAAGATCTATTCCAACACACTTAAAAAGTGGGTGGGGCTTAGCTAGAAATGGGTGGAGCTTAGCTAGAAATGGGTGGAGCTTAGCTAGAAATGGGTGGGGCTTAGCTAGAAATGGGTGGAGCTTATCTAGAAATGGGTGGAGCTTAGCTAGAAATGGGTGGGGCTTAGCTAGAAATGGGTGGGGCTTAGCTAGAAATGGGTGGAGCTTAGCTAGAAATGGGTGGAGCTTAGCTAGAAATGGGTGGGGCTTAGCTAGAAATGGGTGGAGCTTAGTTAGAAATGGGTGGGGCTTAGTTAGAAATGGGTGGAGCTTAGCTAGAAATGGGTGGGGCTTAGCTAGAAATGGGTGAGCTGAGCTAGAAATGGGTGAGCTGAGCTAGATGTGGGTGAGCTGAGCTAGATGTGGGTGTGGACTAGCTAGAAATGGATTCCTTACAGCTTTCCTCATCTGCGCATGTTCGACTGGCCATATTTATATCTTCAGTACAACTAATGTCATGAATTGGGTGGTCATGTGTCGCCCACACCTTGGTTACAAGGTCCATCTCATCGGGCCATATCTCCTTGCTCTGGTCATCAAAAACTGGACAGGTTTGTAGCACATATCCTGGCATGTAGTTATCATTTCTGCACGCGCATGTCACTGTCTGCTAGAGCTGGGCGGTATTGACATTTACATGACAGTATTGGTACCATGAAAAAATAACACGATATACCATCATCTGAGTTTGAGGCATTCCATGAAATTAGAAAAAAAATTTTCATTTCCTTTTCATTTCCATCTCCAATCAACGGTAAATATAGGTAAAATAAATAAATCGGCTTTCTGATTTAGAGAAGAAAAACATTATGGCTATTGCAACTGTTTAGTTTCACGACTTTATTAGGTCACTATTTTTATTGACATAATATCATTCACGGGAATATCGGTTAAAGTGTGTGGTAGACTCGCTAACTATAACCCGCTGTTTGAGACATTGGAGCGCACTATTTTCAATCTGGATTGTTCTTGCTATTAATGCGTGCGAATAGCAAACGGTAAATTTTATTTTGGCAGTCGAGCGCGTTGATAGACAGAGTCCAGACAAAATCCGCGAGTATTTAAACAAGGCCAGTGTTGTACTCTTTTATTTCTGTTGGAGTCGTATATTTGGTTACTCGCGAAAACAGGCCTATACACATGCATATAACACGACATTGAACAAAGCCGATTCCAAAGCTTCTGATAATTACTAAGTACCCGATGTGCAGACTCGTTACTCGCCATGCTTCACATGAACAATGCGTGTCAAAAGCTATTTCCGCGAACTTCCGACGTGTAGCCAGTTGAAAAATGAATTACAAAAACTAAAACACTATAATTTTTAGGTGTCATTACTTAAACTGGATTTAATCCTTAAAGAAATTTCTTAGAACAAGCCAGAAAAATATGTGATCAAAATGGCGCGAACAAATACTACGTTTTAGTAAATTTTCATTTATAAATTCAGCATAGTGATGTATTTTCCCACGGTCTAGTTCATGAACAACCATCAGATACGTCTGCGAGATTGCTGTTGTGTTTGAATAGCACGCAGTTTGTATATTATTTTGTTATTCTAAGGTGTATGTTCGGTGACAAAATGCTTGGAGTAATAAATTACAAATAATAGAAACGGGAATAGGGAATATATAGTGTAATTACTACCGGCGGACGGCCAGAGATGAGTTTAGATGTTTTAAATAAAGCAATTTTACCGTGAGATTCAAGACATACGTTTGACATACAATTCTGCCTGTCATTATTTTGTAATTGAAGTCTTGATGTTTGTTTTTACAACGACCCTTTCACCTCAACTCGGCTAATAGTTAGGGATGCCTGTATTTTTGGCACTATTAGCACCTATTTACCCTTTGTCAAGTCAGATTTTATGGATCTATTTCTCAAATATTACTATATGTGGGCTTTCAGGGATACTTGTGATTTCTACCTTGAATGTATTCTCATTCCAGTCATCCACAAAACTGATCCTTGAACCCCTTAACACACAACACGACCAACATCAGCTTCTGCAGTGCTCTTGAGAAATGATCATTTGCAGGTCAAGCGAAGACTATTTTTGAAAATTTCTCACTGGAATGACTGGCTCATTAACTGAACCAGTTATTCGAGTGGTTAATTTTCAAAAATAGTCTTCTCTTGGTCTGCAAATCAACTTTGAGAAAATTTAAATTTTCTTGAACAGACTTGAGGGTTAATGTGTTAACACTCACCTGGAGTTCTATCTAATTTTAGCACCAGCTGTCGTGTAGCCAGTGAGTACGCCTCTAACTTGGCTAAATAACTCAGGAACACGTAAGAGGAACCAGTTCTCTTGTCCAAGCAACTTAGCTAAAATAAAGATAAATTAGTCAATGTAAACAATTTTCAAATTTTCCGTAGAGATTTTCAGGGGAAAAAAATAGATAAAGGAAGAACAATTTCATGGTAACTAACATTCAGACTACAACATTAAAGCGATTTACTGCGGTGGAGAATTCCTCACCCCAACTGCCCCTTGCTCATGATGACAATATCCACACCTCAACCTGCCCGGACAACTCTCAGTCCTCTAGCTTAAACTACTCTTGACAGATATGTATTATATAAGTAAATATGTACAGTTATTTAACAGTTATGCTAGGGCAATATCACAATCATGTATTTTCATTGGACATTTAACATCTGTGATTTTATCAAGAAATATTAAATGTGACATGTTTCTCTTAAATAAGATCATAGAAAAATCGATGGGTTGTCTATGTTGGAAATGACAAAACTTTCACCTGTACTTAATCCTTACCACTCCGATGTCAATATTCCATCTTTTAATGCGTTAATAGAAATGAAACTGGTGTACATTTTGTAACAATTTTGGTGGACGATGTTGCTGTCTGCGACAGCACCATCTTCCACCAAATTTGTTGAAAAATGAACACCAGTTCATCTTTTGATTTAATTTTAAAATTTCGACAGCGTGATAAGAGTTAAGGAACAGTGTTGTGCAGAAGCTATGGTTTATATGATAAAGAGGGTAATAACACCGTCCACAGGTATCGATTATTTTTTCCGATATCTGTGCTAAGGGGTGGGCCTTCACCATGCCAAGTTGATGCCAGTCGGCTCCATTGTGTGGAGCTGGTGGATCCAGTGCGACTCCTTCGCCCTTCGGCAAATGGTTGACTCTGGGTCAGAGGGGTCTGATGAGAGCACTTGTATGCTGCGGTAGCTCATGTGTGCTCTAGTGTGGCCGTATTTGTTAAAGTGCCTGGACACTGGTGTGTCATAACTTTCTTTCTTGTTGAGGTTTGTGATGGATCTGAGATGTTCTTGGATCCGTGTCTTAGGTTTTGAGGGTTTCGGCCACGTATTGTTGGTGGCAGTATTTGCAGTTGAGGAGGTAGACGATGTTGCGTGTTTCGCAATTGCCTATAATTTTACATCTATATGACAGCCCGGTGCGGTGGCTGGTGAAAAAACATATCTTCTCCATGTTGCTGCATATGGTGCAGGTTTTCGTAATACACTGAGTTAGTGGATTGCGGTGCGTGATGGTCCAGTTGTGGGGGTCGGGTAGTTTGGCCCTGACTACGCTGTCCTTGATGGCTTTGATCCTTCTATAGCCAAAGGAGAACAAGCATCAGGATATCTTAAAAGACTCAACGTGTTTGAGACGTTTTTATTAATCTCATCCCCATTTATATGATAAATATGACTTAACCATTCAATACACAAGATGCCCAAAAAATGGCTTCTACAGTGCTCTTGAGAAATGTCCATTTGCAGACCAAGAGAAGACTATTTTTGAAAATTTATCACAGGAAGGACTGGATCAAAAACCACAAGGTGACAGATTAAAAAAAAATTGTCTTTTCTTGGTCTGCAAATGGACATTTTACATGAGGAAATTTAAATTTTAAGACGGTCTGTATAGAATCATTTATGACGTAATTATTATGACATCATCCTACACGTCGCTTAGCTGATTATGATGTCATTACTCTAGAAAGGTACATTATGGGCCAATACATTTGTTATATATAATATTACTTACACAGCAGCGTACAACGTCCTTATTGAGACATGCTGTATATTCTACTGCTGCTAGGTCGATATCAAAGCGTGTGTCTGTAATGACCGTGTTCACAGCATCAATAACAAACACGCTGATACAAGCACCTTAAAACAAGAAATACAATAATGACCTTTAATGGTCAGATTTGGTCAGGAAAATCCAAATGTTTGCTTATTGAATGTCCATTTGCAGGACAAGAGAAGAACATCTACCACTGGAATGGCTAGCTCTGTTATCTAGACAAGCATTCTAATCGCCTGCAAATGGACATTCATTCATCAAGACCACTGCAATGGCTGGTTTTAGTCGGCTTAACCGATATTTGCTGTTTTAAAGGAGATCAAAAACAAGAATAAGTTTTCAATAAAAAATGTCAAACAGGTTTTTATCATATTTTACAAATTAAAAAGACAAACTATAACGTACAATTTCAGTTAAAATCATGAATTTCGACACCACAAAATTCATGGTATGACGTCATTGGGTGAATAGTCAACCACGTAGATTCAGATTACGTGACATATAGACAAATCTGATGTCTAGTACAGTTATGAAGCTGGACATCAGCTCAGATTTTAATCATTTAACCCTTGAATTTGTTCAAGAAAATTTCAATTTCCTCATACAAAATGTCCATTTGCACACCAGGAGAAGACTATTTTTGAAAATTTACCACGAATGAATTCCAGTGATAAATTTTCAAAAATAGTCTTCTCTTGGTCTGTGTTAGCTGTCCAGCCATCGCTATTGGGTGATAGTACAAAGGTGTTTGCTGTGACAGGCATCAAACGTATCTAGGACTGCCTCTGGGGCTGTTGCAGTTGTTCAGCAGCAGTGATACACTGGCTGCGCTCGCATCATAGGCTTGCGTGATTACGTGATTAAATCGAAACTCATGATTATTTTTTAAATCGTGAATTTATATGATTAAAGATTAAATAATCAAATAATCGTTAAAAATATCTGGTGTGTAAATCTTTCTAAATCTACATTTTAATTTACTCTTTAATGAGATAGGTCAAGAAAAGTAACAAGAGGCCAAGAAAGAACTTTTTTTGAAAAATGTATCACTGGAATGACTGGCTCTAGAATCGAGTCAGGCATTCCAGCAATATATTTTCAAAACTAGTTTTCTCTTGGCCAGGTAAATGCACATTTCTAAACAGCATTACAGCTTTAGTCATTGATACGCTTTTGTTGGCCGATTAATCGAGTAATCACGATTATTCTTAAATAAGCGATACTGATCACTGAAATCAATAATCGCACAAGCCTACTGCATCATATACGCAGAGTTTCTTCCTCATTACGATCCCTGATTAGCGGACGATCCACACTATCCATAGTACAAGTTCTAAAAATAATGACCACATTTTTTAAGAAACGGCTAGTACATAAACATGCGTGTATAATGCTGGTTAAGATCAAAACTTGACCAACACAACTAACCTTTAGGTTTACATTCTGGACAGAGCATCAGAATGACCAGCTCTGTATTTGATGGCGACGGGGAAGCACACAGCACCTTGCTACACTCTACCTGTAATATTGTAGATCAAGAACACGTATTTGAGAGAAACTAATTTTTTATATCATACCAATAAGTTTGTGTTAGGGAGCTGAGCCAGATGGATATTGTACATATATAATATTGTGCACTATATGTAATGTCAAATATCAGCAATTAGTGGAATGTTTGTTGTGCTTCAGAAAGAAGTGCAATAAAGTCATTGTTCCACACACATGTATTCTATCTCTCACTCATGTATACTTTTGAACCAATGCCATAATATAAAACGTCACTAGTCAACTGATATTACTATCAAAATGTATCAGTCCAACAAAAATGTCTGACACAATTTTAAATGTATGTATGATTACTGTATTCTGAGGCTGTAGTATTAGAAACATCCTACAGCTACAATAAGTCCTTCTTCACTTTTGCCCACTGTGTCCTGTCCTCAGCCAAAATCTTTAGCCTCGTCAGGTCCATTCTTGATTTGAGTGTACTAACTCCTGCTTTCTTGAGGTCACTTCATTGCACTCTTAAGTGTATATGTTTTCTCACAATATAACATCGGATATCAGTATAATATTTCTATGTTTGACATAAAGGATGGTATTGGTCAGTGGTTAAATCGAATGGGGCTTATCACTTTGATAGTCAACAAAATACAGATTTTTGCACAGCTAACGTCCATTTACAGGCCAAGAGAAGGCTATTTTTGAGAATTTACCATAGGAATGACTGGCTCTGTTATCGGGCCAGTCATTCCAGTGGTAAATTCTCAAAAATAGTTTTCTCTCTGTCTGTAAATAGACATTTTAAATACCACTGTTCCAGAGGCCTGTTTTGACCACCTTGACCATTAAAATGGTTAACTCTTGGCTCTCCTGACTCGTCGATGATGTCGGTGAACAAATATAAGAGGCCATTATATAAGCACATACCTTCGTATGTTCATACATCTGGGTGTGGTAAGATTTCAAAGCGCCGTTTGAAAACTGGCGTGTGACGACGTGGAAGATACATCCAGACTCTGGCACCTGTAAACTCTGTGGCATGTAGATTGAAATCTGAAAACAAGTATTCAATGATCGTTGATTAAACGTTTTGACAAGCTTCAATAGAGGAATCGCTTTCTAGCTAAGCCCTGCCCATATCTGGCTAAGCTCCACCCACTTTGAAAGCTCACTTAACCCTTTAACCCACATATCAGCAAAAAATGTCCTCTCCGGTGGTCTCGAGACTATTTTTGAAGATTTACCACTGGACTGACTGGCTCAATAACCGAGCCAGTCATTCCAGTGGTAAATTTTCAAAAATAGTCTTCTCTTGCTCTGCTGGATGAATTCGAGGGTTCAAACGTTAAGCAGATTACCTGTATAATTTTCTTGATATTGAAATTTTGTGGATTCAAAGAATACAAATCGATTCCAACACGTTTAAAATGTGGGCGGAGCTTAACTAGGAACGGGCTGGACATCGCTAGCAATGTATCCCTCCATACCACGCTTTGAGCAGTATGCTCACCCTGTCACAACATCGCATGCTAACAGCTTAGTCACAACTAACATAAGACTGGCTGGCTGGCAGATAGTTTATATTACTTACAAGCCCACATACATTGTAACTATGTTGCGTGTGCATTCGTTATCTGACAAGGATGGGGAGGGTGGGTGGGTGAATAACAATCAGTAAACCTTTACTAGAACAGTAAACAAATTATGTGTTAAATATGGCACATCAACAAATAACTGATGACATAGTTATAAAGACTATACAATATGTCAGTGTTTCCTTATTATGGGGTCATCACACACATAAGATAGTTTACTATCACATTAAACAAAACAAATGCTGACTGACTATTTACCTTGGTTTTTCTATCTGCAGATATCTCTTCATGCCACAACGGCCCCAATCGTAATTCCTTAAGATCTCTCTCAGCTATAAAATAACAAGTTTTAAATACATTTCATAGTTACAATGATTTCTAAGCATCTACACCCGACCACAACACACTAGATACTACATTTTTTTCTAACAATCATTGTTTTTAAGCATTTTCAGGGAGGCATAACCCTGGAAAATATGGTCATATTTTCATGAAATAATCCCACTGCTCAAGACCCTTGACTATACCCATCACTGATGTCAGGGGATATATATATATATATAAACAAATTTGTGGTGATTTTCTGGAGGTGTATTTCTTTTGCTGATTCTGTTGTTGAATGGAGATAAATCTGATTCACTCAGTTAAGAGTGCTGTCTGGCTGGCTGTCTTCCTGTGTGTATGTGCCTTAATCCAAATTCATTTGCGGACGATATGGTAGTCCACAAATGATTTTGGAGCTATGCGGGCACACATGAACAGTCATATACACAAATTTATGGGGCCTAATTCTAGTGACCCCCAGTCGGTGACCTAATCGAGTACAATAAAATAATTAGTGTTTGTGGAAACTGCAACAGATGCATGTCATAGGCATATCCCTATTCTTTCCACACAGATGGAGCATGACAATACAAATATTTCTATATGAATTACAGCAGCACTGACCTTGTTCTCTGAGCTGACCGAGTTCCTTCCTACTGGCATGCTGAGCTTTATCACTGAAGATTACCTGCAGCACAGTAACATCTCATAATGTACTGTACCTCATAATGGTACAGCAATAAGCAGGAAGCATGTAGATGGATAGATGGATGGATGGGTGGGTGGGTGGCTGGGTGGATGGATGAATGGATGGGTGGGTGGGCCGATGGATGGTGGGTGGGTGGATGCACAGAGGCTGGATGGATAAAATTAACTTAGCTAGTGCTAGATTCTACTGACCCCCACAAGCCATAGAATCAATTTACAAATTGAGTGAGAAATAATCAGACAGAAGATTAACTTAGCTAGTAATAGATTCTACTGACCCCCCACAATGATACATTATACTTACCACATGCTATAGATAAAATACTGTTAATTATATCTGAAAGGCAGGAGGCAAATTAACTAACCTTTATCAGATATGAGAAATTTGTGCGATGTAAGAGCTATTCTCTTGAATATATTGATAGTGTAGTAATTTGACAGGAGCAAAATGCAATATCTTCCTGCCAAATTAGTTTCAAAGTGATCAACAACCTTCTTGAATGGTTGCCTTAGCCCTTTAGCACTCAAGCCGGCCAAAACAAACTTCTGTAGTGGTCTTGACAAATATTAATTTGCTGACCAAGAGATCAGTTTTGAAAATTTATCACTGGAGTGACCGTAAGTATACAGTTAATGTAAGTATTAAAGGGTTAATTGTAGCACTATCTGACATGAAGCAATACTTACATTAACTGTAGTACTATCTGACATGAAACAATACTTACATTAACTGTAGCACTATGAAACAATACTTACATTAACTGTAGTACTATCTGACATGAAACAATACTTACATTAACTGTAGCAGTATCTGACATGAAGCAATACTTACATTAACTGTAGTACTATCTGACATGAAGCAATACTTACATTAACTGTAGCACTATGAAACAATACTTACATTAACTGTAGCACTATCTGACATGAAACAATACTTACATTAACTGTAGCACTATGAAACAATACTTACATTAACTGTAGCACTATCTGACATGAAACAATACTTACATTAACTGTAGCACTATCTGACATGAAACAATACTTACATTAACTGTAGCACTATCTGACATGAAACAATACTTACATTAACTGTAGCACTATCTGACATGAAACAATACTTACATTAACTGTAGCACTATCTGACATGAAGCAATACTTACATTAACTGTAGCACTATCTGACATGAAACAATACTTACATTAACTGTAGCACTATGAAACAATACTTACATTAACTGTAGCACTATCTGACATGAAACAATACTTACATTAACTGTAGCACTATCTGACATGAAACAATACTTACATTAACAGTAGCACTATCTGACATGAAACAATACTTACATTAACTGTAGCACTATCTGACATGAAACAATACTTACATTAACTGTAGCACTATCTGACATGAAACAATACTTACATTAACTGTAGCACTATCTGACATGAAACAATACTTACATTAACTGTAGCACTATCTGACATGTAGCAATACTTACATTAACTGTAGCACTATCTGACATGAAACAATACTTACATTAACTGTAGCACTATCTGACATGAAACAATACTTACATTAACTGTAGCACTATCTGACATGAAACAATACTTACATTAACTGTAGCACTATCTGACATGAAACAATACTTACATTAACTGTAGTACTATCTGACATGAAACAATACTTACATTAACTGTAGTACTTTCTGACATGAAACAATACTTACATTAACTGTAGTACTTTCTGACATGAAACAATACTTACATTAACTGTAGCACTATCTGACATGAAACAATACTTACATTAACTGTAGCACTATCTGACATGAAGCAATACTTACATTAACTGTAGCACTATGAAACAATACTTACATTAACTGTAGCACTATCTGACATGAAACAATACTTACATTAACTGTAGCACTATCTGACATGAAACAATACTTACATTAACTGTAGCACTATCTGACATGAAACAATACTTACATTAACTGTAGCACTATCTGACATGAAACAATACTTACATTAACTGTAGCACTATCTGACATGAAACAATACTTACATTAACTGTAGCACTATCTGACATGAAACAATACTTACATTAACTGTAGCACTATCTGACATGAAACAATACTTACATTAACTGTAGCACTATCTGACATGAAACAATACTTACATTAACTGTAGCACTATCTGACATGAAACAATACTTACATTAACTGTAGCACTATCTGACATGAAACAATACTTACATTAACTGTAGCACTATCTGACATGAAACAATACTTACATTAACTGTAGCACTATCTGACATGAAACAATACTTACATTAACTGTAGCACTATCTGACATGAAACAATACTTACATTAACTGTAGCAGTATCTGACATGAAACAATACTTACATTAACTGTAGCAGTATCTGACATGAAACAATACTTACATTAACTGTAGCACTATCTGACATGAAACAATACTTACATTAACTGTAGCACTATCTGACATGAAACAATACTTACATTAACTGTAGCACTATCTGACATGAAACAATACTTACATTAACTGTAGCACTATCTGACATGAAACAATACTTACATTAACTGTAGCACTATCTGACATGAAACAATACTTACATTAACTGTAGCACTATCTGACATGAAACAATACTTACATTAACTGTAGTACTATCTGACATGAAACAATACTTACATTAACTGTAGCACTATCTGACATGAAACAATACTTACATTAACTGTAGTACTATCTGACATGAAACAATACTTACATTAACTGTAGCACTATCTGACATGAAACAATACTTACATTAACTGTAGTACTTTCTGACATGAAACAATACTTACATTAACTGTAGCACTATCTGACATGAAACAATACTTACATTAACTGTAGCACTATCTGACATGAAACAATACTTACATTAACTGTAGCACTATCTGACATGAAACAATACTTACATTAACTGTAGTACTATCTGACATGAAACAATACTTACATTAACTGTAGTACTTTCTGACATGAAACAATACTTACATTAACTGTAGCACTATCTGACATGAAACAATACTTACATTAACTGTAGCACTATCTGACATGAAACAATACTTACATTAACTGTAGCACTATCTGACATGAAACAATACTTACATTAACTGTAGCACTATCTGACATGAAACAATACTTACATTAACTGTAGCACTATCTGACATGAAGCAATACTTACATTAACTGTAGCACTATCTGACATGAAACAATACTTACATTAACTGTAGCACTATCTGACATGAAACAATACTTACATTAACTGTAGCACTATCTGACATGAAACAATACTTACATTAACTGTAGCACTATCTGACATGAAACAATACTTACATTAACTGTAGCACTATCTGACATGAAACAATACTTACATTAACTGTAGCACTATCTGACATGAAACAATACTTACATTAACTGTAGCACTATCTGACATGAAACAATACTTACATTAACTGTAGCACTATCTGACATGAAACAATACTTACATTAACTGTAGCACTATCTGACATGAAACAATACTTACATTAACTGTAGCACTATCTGACATGAAACAATACTTACATTAACTGTAGTACTATCTGACATGAAACAATACTTACATTAACTGTAGCACTATCTGACATGAAACAATACTTACATTAACTGTAGCACTATCTGACTTGAAACAATACTTACATTAACTGTAGTACTATCTGACATGTAGCAATACTTACATTAACTGTAGCAGTATCTGACATGAAACAATACTTACATTAACTGTAGCACTATCTGACATGAAACAATACTTACATTAACTGTAGCACTATCTGACTTGAAACAATACTTACATTAACTGTAGCACTATCTGACATGTAGCAATACTTACATTAACTGTAGCAGTATCTGACATGAAACAATACTTACATTAACCGTAGCATGATCTGACATGAAACAATACTTACATTAACTGTAGTACTATCTGACATGAAACAATACTTACATTAACTGTAGTACTTTCTGACATGAAACAATACTTACATTAACTGTAGTACTTTCTGACATGAAACAATACTTACATTAACTGTAGCACTTTCTGACATGAAACATTACTTACATTAACTGTAGCACTATCTGACATGAAACAATACTTACATTAACTGTAGTACTATCTGACATGAAACAATACTTACATTAACTGTAGCAGTATCTGACATGAAACAATACTTACATTAACTGTAGTACTTTCTGACATGAAACAATACTTACATTAACTGTAGTACTATCTGACATGAAACAATACTTACATTAACTGTATCAGTATCTGACATGAAACAATACTTACATTAACTGTAGCACTATCTGACATGAAACAATACTTACATTAACTGTAGCAGTATCTGACATGAAACAATACTTACATTAACTGTAGCACTATCTGACATGAAACAATACTTACATTAACTGTAGCACTATCTGACATGAAACAATACTTACATTAACTGTAGCAGTATCTGACATGAAACAATACTTACATTAACTGTAGCACTATCTGATGAAATGTAACACGTTTTCTTCATATTTAGTTTATAACGTTTTAATGGTCGAAACCAACCATAACCAGAGAGCTCTGATCTGAAAAGAAATAACTATGCAAAATAAAAAAGCTATGAAATGTTATGAATTATAGGCTTAGAACAATCAAAGTAAATCAATGAATGATGAGACAGATAAATACACAAACAGGGATGTACTATATGACCTCACTCTAGTCAGAAGTGTGAATATCTTAAAATATGCTATTACTTTTCATTGATAGATTTTAACTTTCAGAACGAGATTGCAGACTTTCTCATCGTTAGTATATTTTTTTAATTTGTGTGTGCATGCATGCGTGGGTTCGTGTGTGAACACCCATTGTTGTGCTAATATCTGAGCCAATGCGAATCAGTGGTTTTTTTAGATACAGCCCAGGGTAGACAGGCAGACAGACAGGTAGGCTAAGGCAGCAGGCACATAGGCGGACAGGCTGGCTGGCAGGCAGGCAGGTAAACAGGCATGCTGCCTGGCAGGTAGCAACAAATGCAATGTCATCTGTCCCATAACTGTTTAATGGACTGCAGACAGACATGATTTTTTTTATTTCATCACTGGAATGACTCAGGCATTCAAATGATACATGTTTTACAATGGTATTCTCTTGGCATGCAACTAAATCTTCCCCATGGCGACAGCAAAGGGCATCATTGACCGTCTTAACCATTAAACAGCTAAAGAGTGGATGCAAAAATGAAATATGTGGAATAGTTTGAAAACAAAATGACTGAAGGTTGCTTTCAAAACAATGAAGGAAAGTGTAAATACAGCGTATCTACAATAAATCTCCCAAATCTGTTCATATGTGTCAGTCATCTACCTTGAAAATTATCAGAAATCCATGACCATTGGATAAGTATATATCATAGATTCGCCAACACTGGTATGCTATTTCATACTACTATATCCTTGATAGGGCAGGTTACTGGGCCGCATTGGCCCAGTATTGGTCCAGTAGTGGTCAAGTAACCTGCATTAACAATGATGTCCCTCAAGCTATAATTATAGTATTTGGTATGATAGACTTACTGTGTAAATGTCCAAGTGTTGAGAAAACCTTTCACATCGAGCGTCAGTAAGTGGTCAGTGACGCCAACTGACATCAAGACCATGACAGGATAATTATGGTCTCGGCAAAGTTCCGCAGAGAGATTCTGACCTATCACGTTTCCATTCTAGTAAATTCACAAAACAACAACATAAGTCTGCAGGAAATATGTATAATGAATAGAGGATCTCACACAAGTAGCCATTTCATATTAAAGTTATCACACGAGGTTAGTAAGGTCTCATTTGAACCAAGCTTTAGCGAGGGTGAGATTCTATTTATAACATAGGGTATTATTTCAAATCTTTCCGACAATTAGGGAATCCAGTTTCTCAGTCAATCGTATGACATTATAATCAACTACGTGACATGTAGGATGATGTCATGATCAATTACGTCATGAATGACGTAGTTAAGTTCGTCATTATATGGGTAACTAACATATCAAATCTGGTTGAATTCCGTCAACTTTGACTTTTTGGTCCCATCTCCACCATACCCCCCCCCCCACCCTGGGGGCCTAAAGTAAATGTTGTTATGCAGTCTGCAATCATATGAGTAACTCACATAAAAAATTTGATTGAATTCCACCTAATTGTTTCAGAGATAGCCGGATGGCAGATGGAGGGACGGACAGATGCGATTGCAATATCCAACTCTATTTTTCAAAATGTTGAGAGGATAATTAGCTTTGTTTCTCAATTTCCCTGTTTGTTATTTGTGAAAGATGAAAATTTCTTATATATGCATCTCTGTTTATCATTGTCCGTGTTTAAGATTTCTGATAACCTTTACACAGTTTTAAATTCTGCCATTGGGACAAAATTTAGACATATGCTTCCCTATATAAAGATGCAGCAGAACGACATTGAACTCACTAAGTCAAAGGTCAAGGCCACTGTAACTTTGCTACCAAGCTCAGTTTTGACAGGCTCAGCGTTTGTTTTACCTCTATTCTCTCGACAAGTCTTAAATCCCAGGACTAGCTCAACCTATTACGACTTATCTTGTTTACATACAGCAGTAGTACTAGACTTCCCATATCACTATAATGCAGACTAAGAAAACAGTGTGACACAATAAGCTGCTATCTAACATACATAACTATTACTATATAAACGTATACCATGGAGACTAGTGCATTTCACATGTATACACGTGCGCACACACGCATGCATGCACGCATGCACACACACACACATGCACGTACACACACACCCACACACACTCACATATGCGCGTACACACTCACCTTTACTACATACGGTTATATCAGAGAGGATAGTGCGATTCACATGCATATACGCACACACACACACATGCATGCACGCACGCACGCACGCACGCACACATGCACACATGCTAGGCATGCATGATTATTGCGTTGAGTGATTGCGATAGATTATTAAACAAGAGCTCTACACACGGCGCATAATACCCCGCCATGATGACAAACTAATGATTGAAAGCTATCAGAAAATATTTATTTCTTCATTAGACCCAGACCAGTCATCCTTATGAAGCGTCAAAGCGAGCCATTAAACGGTTAAAGAGGTATCGTCCGGAAACCAATTTTCAAGATGGCTGACTGGTGGCCATATTGGATTTCGGATTATCATAAATTTTGATAAGTTTCTTCACCAGACATATTCCAACGACCCTATGAAGTGATCCGATAAATGGTAATAGAGATATCATCCAGAAACCAACTTTCAAGACTGCAGCCCATGGCTGGCGTCCATCTTGGAGTTCAGATCATCGTCAATTTCGATAAACTTCTTCTCCAGACCTAGTCCAACCACCCTATGGTGCTTCAATGTGATCCGATAAACGGTAACTGAGTTATCATCCGGAAACCAATTTTCAAGACGGCCGCCGCTGGCTGGCGGCCATCTTGGATTTCGGATCATCATCGATTTCATCAATAGGTTTCTTCCCCAGACCTAGTCCAACCACTCTATGAAGTTTCAAAGCGATCCGATAAACGGTAACCGAGTTATCATCCGAAAACAAATTTTAAAGATGGCCACTGGTAGCTGGCGGCCATCTTGGATTTCGGATCATTGTCAATTTCGATAGGTTTCGTCCCCAGATGTAGTCCAACCACTCCCATGAAGTTTCAAAGCGATCCGATAAACGGTAACGGAGTTATCATCCGGAAAACAATTTGCAAGATGACCGCCAGTGGCTGGCGGCCATCTTGGATTTCGGATCATCGTCGATTTCGATAGGTTTCTTCCCAAGACCTAGTCCAACCACCTTATGAAGTTTCAAAGTGGTCTGACAAACAGTAAAGGAGTTATCATCCGGAAACCACTCTGCCGCCCGCACACCAGCCTGCCCGCCCGCCCGCCAGCCCGCCCGCCCACCCGGATGGATGGCGCCATTACATAATAACCAGTAATACATTTTCAAAAATAGTCTTCTCTTGCCCTGCAAATGGACATACATTCACTGAGCAAAATGTCATTTTTCATGACCGATCGCGTTAAAAAGTAAGTTGAAAGTTAGGTTTTGAAATATTTTATGCAATAGAAATTATTCATGATTAATCGATTATTTAATTTTTAATCACATAAATTCACGATTTAAAACAAAATCACGATTTTTTATTTAATCATGTAATTGCGTAGGGCTAAGGCACGCACACACTCATGCATGCATGCACTCACGAATTGCGCACTCATACAAATATACACCACAGATTCTCTTCCAGCCTGCCTACCTCTTGAGCCACTTCACGGCTGTCTTCTGCTCCTTCTCCAGGTTCAAGTCCACATTTAATTATATCATCATTGTCAAGAATAACACATACACATTCCTAAAACAACACACAGTTTTAGTTAATATCTACCTTTTAAAACTAAGGAACTAATAGAATTACAATCAGAGAGGCCTGATCATTGCCAATCAACTTTCAGTATCAGTCATGTTTTTAAAATATTCAACAAATGGACAATTATCAAAGTTGGATCTTGATAGTTCACCTGGATGAACTTTCAGGATGTGGTTTAACTTTTTGACCTGGGCTATGGCAGAAATAGTTTTAGCAACGTTGTTTTCAAAATTACACCAGTCACCTCTCATCTAGCAACTATTGCAGAATATGACCACCTTCTTTGGTTAAATATATTGCGACTTGCAATGATGCAAAGGGGGTTAGCTGTCAGGATGTATGATGCCTATTGTGTCTATTGGAATGGATCCAATTAGATTCACGTTCCCACGAGTGTCCAATATGGTGACAATGTCACGGGATCATGTGGAAGCACTACAATAGGCCTGTAGCAGCCCAGGAAGACGTGTCTTACCACCGGCTGTGGTGGCTTTGGGGTAGCCATCTTGTGGAATCAGTGTGGAGTAGAGCGGAACAATGGGGACATAAACCCATTGAGCCATTTTCTTCAGCATAACCTATGGTGCTTGATGTAACACAAACCGTAGCAGCTAGGATATAGTATCCATCGTCGTTAATCCGTGTCTGAAAGCTGATGTGCTTGTATCAATGCTTGCTTTTCTCCAGGCTCAAAGATGCCGCATCTTTAGTATTAAATCCTCCATTCTATGGCTAGGCTTGTGCGATTATTGCGTTGAGTGCTCGCGATGGGTTAGTAAAAAGTAATCGTGATTACTCAATTAATCAGCTTGGATACAAATCACCCAGACATAACAACAAAAGAATATCAATGACGAAAATTGTAATGTTGTTTGGATTCTCGAGCCAGGCATTCCAGCAATACATTTCCAAAAATAGTCTTCTCTTGCACTGCAAATGACCATATATTCACTAAGCAAAATGTCATTTTTTATGACCAATCGCATTAAAAAGAAAAAGAAAGTTAGGTTTTGAAATATTTTATGCAATAGAAAATATTCACGATTATTTGATTATTTAATTTTTAATCATATAAATTCACAATTTAAAACATAATCGCGATTTTCAATTTAATCACGTAATCGCGCAAGCCTACCTATGGTAGAACTCAATGACTGATATACACATGATAGGTCTAGCATTCTGGACTCGTCTACACTAAGATCAGTGTCAGGTGTAAATTAGCCATTGAGTTCTACCAGAGTGAAGAATTAATTTCTTCTCTGATTAAAGTGTATCAATAGTGTTCATGCATGGTCACAGATTGTTGTTAGATCACATAACACAAGTTTGATTCACAAACCATAGTTAATATATAGTTAACTAGACATCAACCCAACTTGAAATAGTTAACTAGCTACTTAAGTGTAGTCAACCAGCCTCCCGAGTTTGGTCGCAAATGGTTACTGGCTAAATTTGCATAAAATTCCAAATGTTGCTTATCCATTGCTTTCCATAGTTAAATAGACATAATAAATATTATTGTTTAACACTATTTCTGTAATTACTTTAAGTTTAATGAAATTATAGCGTCTTATTTCAGCATATATTTCAATACGAGGACCAAGGGGCCTGTATCGCTCACCTGCAATTATTGGCCACTGGCAGAAACAAACAAAATGAGATCACCACAGGAGGTTTAGTCAAGTTTTATTAAAATTGGCCCATAGGTAAATAACTAAGTCGTTTTATAATTTTATCAGAAGTCTGCAGAAAATACAAGATGTCTGCCAAAGACGCTAAATTTTGATTGATTCATAGCGGGCATGTTTTTTTTCATATCAACTTTCCATGGACAAATTTTAATGGAGTTTTGGCCTTAATCATATCTGCCAAATTTCGGCCTGATCCTCCAGGAAAAGAAGTTGTTTTCACAAAAACTAGGGTCATCCAAGATGGCCGTAATGTCACTTGGCAAATCAAGTTCCCTTGAACAAATTTGGTTCAGCTCTTGCCCTAGATCATATTTCATGAAGTTTGCACCGGTCCCCCAAGGGGTTTCAGAGATGTTTTGGAGAAGATTTTTAAAGACATTTCCTAAAATCGGCTGAAATCCAAGATGGCCAAATTGGCTGATCAGGTTCATTTGAACAAACTTGGATTCCTATGCCCTAAGGATGCTTCCTGTCAAATATACCTGAAGTCGGCCCAGTGGCTCTTGAGAAGTCGTTTAAAGGAAAAGTTGACGGATGACAGACGAACGACGGACGGTCACCATGGCATAAACTCACTTGGCCTTTCAGGCCAGGTGAGCTAATAAATATTTTGATGATATTCAATGAAGATTTCTTCTTCTTTTCGTTCGCTGATCATACCGCCAGTCCTGTAAGTGACTATCGACATGATCATAAGCGTTAAGTGCGTGGATCCATGGTTTATTAGAGTGCGCCGTGCGGCCTGGAACCTCCGTCTTCAGCACTCGAGGTTTCTGTCAGGGTTACCTCACCCTTACCTCCTTTAATCGCCTCGTACGACACGCAGAGGATACGGAAGGTGTATTCTAAGCCCCACCTACAGGGCAATTCAATGAAGATCATTGTTAAACTATTTTTCAAATAGAGATCCCTAAAACTTAACATGCATAATGATTTGTGATGCCCTAATCACATAAACAAAATTGAAAATTTAATCAATGCTGACATTTTTGTCATAAACAAATTTTCACCATTGTCAAACGACACACTACACATATATAATACCTGTACCTGCTCATTACTGGAGACATTGTTGTGACAGAATCTGCATATCATCGGTCTGTGTCCTGACGTCAAGTCATTTCCATGCTCTGATAAAGCACCTATTCAGGAGGGGAAATGGAAAAAAAACTGAAGATAATTTCGAAAAGGACACAATTAGCACTAACACCAATATTCCTTATTGTCAACATAATGTATTCATGCACCGTGGGTGCCTGTTAATTGTGTTTAAATAGCTGAATAATTACACACATTGTAGAGTATGAATGCATGCATGACTGTGCTTGTATGCGTGTGTGAGTGTAGGTGCATGCAAGTATTTGAATTTGTGTATGTCCCCATGCTGCATCAAAAAAGCATCCGCTTTCGTTTCTACGAGAATTCTTAATACTTACCAGATGTACTATTATGATAATATCTATTATCTAGTCTAGCTCAAAATAAACAATTAAAACTCCGCACTCTCCTGGTCCTGCCCCTACTGTGTCCGGGAATACCATAGCCGCAGGTACCGAGTCAATTCCCAATCACAGTCAGATTCGTCTTATGTTCGCCTTGGAAAACTGCGAAAGCAGCTCCGCCTCACCTCAGCGGGGCGGCTGAGGCAGGGCCATAGTACATCTGGTAAGTATTAAGAATTCTCGTAGAAACAAAAGCGGATGCTTTTTTTATTCTACTTCGAATAATACTTACCAGATGTACTATTATGATAAACTCCGGATTTCGACAGCCAGAAATGCCGGTGGGAGGAGGTGAGGCTCGAACCAGCAGTCAACTACCATCCAACAGAGAAGGGTGTGAAGAGACTAAAACCCTGGCATACGCTTGGGTTCTGCTATCTGACTCATAGAGTGCTAAACTTCCATGGTCTAGACCGCGCTCCCCCCCCCCTCTTTTGTCCGCACAAAATTCAGAGGGCTGTCACTGGGGATGCAACACCCACCAGACCCGTGTCAGCCCCAAGCCTCAGCTAGGGCAGTCCAGTAGAGTGCAAAGAAGCTACTATAACTTCTAATTTTGAAAAAATATCAGTATATCGACTAGATTTTCAAATTGGAATGAGTCTAATGTCTGGTTGATAGGATAAGAATACTCTTGTACCCGACTATTTACCTAAGCCGTCTGGTATTTCGACTGTAAGTAAATATATTTATAGTCACTTAATTAATGTAAACACTCACCATTTTGAGTGCTTGATCTTTTCTTGATCATCACAGGAGCTCGGCCCAATCCACGGTCGTACTCAGTCATGTGCATAGCGTTTGTTCAGTGTAGGCGGAAGACTTTAGTGATGTGTGCGAAGTAGTGGTCGGACGTGGCTTATATTAGGTTCGACAGATTGGCGACGGCTTCCGGATTAAGTGAGCTGGAGATGTCGCGAAGGTAGAAATCAGTGAATGACGACTCAGCATGCCATTGTGCTACAGACATCACCTCCTCTAATGAGACACCCTTATAAAGGGCCGATGATGCTGCTAGTGCTCGGACCTGATGGGCATTCGCATGATCAATTTGCTTTCCTGTAGCGATTTTGTGTGACATCTTAATAGCGTCAAATATCCAACGAGAAATAGTATCTTTCGAGGCACGTAAATGGTGAGCTTTGAGACATAACCACAGAGATTTCGGGTCGTCTCTCCACTCATTAGTACATTTCTTATACATTTTAAGACATCTGACAGGACACCAAACAGAAGAGTTTGGGTCATGTCTAGTTAAACTTGGCAAATTGATCGGCTGTCCTGGATATTTAAGTGACTGATTCTTTGCCAGGAAACAAAGACGCGGAAGTAGTCTTAAACCTTCACCCGTGACGACAAAACGGTCTTGAATTTCGCTTCTCCTTCTTGCCGACGCTGCTGCAACCAAGAAAACTGATTTAATAGTTAACAGTTTAATATCAATAGATCTAATCGGTTCAAAAGGAGCCTGTCCTAGAACCTGTAGAACAAGATATAGATTCTATGATGGGATAGGAATTGGCTGTCTAGGTCGCAGATTGCTCATTCCTTTGATAACTTCATTCAAAGTGTCATTCTCCACTCCTTCAACAGTGAGACTGGGAATGACTGAAGCTAATGCAGACTTATATGCTGCTAGGGTAGAAGGTACAAGTTTGTCAACTTCGCATAAATGACAGATAAAATCTGCTACGTGTTGAACAGATGCAGAAAAGGGATCAATATCTCCTCTCTCACACCACTGTGCAAATTTGTTGATTCTATAATTATATGTCTTTGTGGTTGAAACTCTTCTGGCTGAAGCAACAAACTTCGCTGCTTGCTCAGAAAAGCCACTCTCAATTGCACGCTGCTTGACAACATCCATGCAGTCAATCTGAACATTTCCGGTCTGTCGTGAAGGTACAGACCCTTGTTCTGAGAGATTAGATCTCTTGCGTCTGGCAGAGAGACTGGATTGCAGACCAGAAGGTCCAGCAGATCCGTAAACCATGATCGGCCTGGCCAATACGGGGCGATCAGTAGTACTTGGCACATCCCCTCTCTTATCTTTGCCAGAACTTTCGGGATGAGAATTGTTGGAGGGTACGCATACGCGTACATTCCCTCCCAACTTATCGCCAGCGCGTCTACTGCTAAAGCTAGCGGGTCCGGGATCGGTGACAGGTAAGTGACCATCTTTGCGTTTTGATTCATAGCAAACAGGTCGACATTTGGCTTGCCCCAGTGTTTGAATAGAACCTCCGCTACCGATTGGTTGAGCTGCCATTCCGTCGGATGACAAACCGTCCTTCGACTGAGAGCATCCGCTAGGATGTTCAATCTTCCTGGAATGTGTGCTGCCTGAAGAATAATATTCCTCTCTTGGCACCACAGCAGAAGGTTCCAAACCATCATACACAACTCTGGTGATCTCGTCCCGCCCTGGCGGTTCAAATAAGACACCACTGTTGAGTTGTCTGTCCTTATTAGGACAACTTTGTCTTGAATTAGACTCTCGAACTTTCGAAGTGCAAATACCACCGCTAATAGTTCGAGCACATTGATATGTTTCTGCGCATTGGTCCGATCCCATTCCCCTGACACTGACTGATTGTCCAATACCGCTCCCCAACCCATCAACGATGCATCCGTGAAGATGGACATCTGAGGTTGAGGAGGTTGTAGAGGAACACCTCGCAGGAGATTCTGTTCGGATAACCACCACTGAAGGTGGAATATCAATGGTTCTTTGACTGGTATCCTCAGAGATAACGGATCCGTTTTCTGAGACCAGAATGACATTAGATACATCTGAATTGGCCTGCGCCTGAGTGCCGCATATGGAACCACCTTCTCCAGAGATACTAGTAACCCCAGTATCCTGAGAAACTGGCGCGCCGTCAGATAGGCTCCTAGAGAAACCGACTCCAAAACTGCAATCAGGCTTTTGACTCTGCTCTCCGCCGGAAAAGCTACGCCATCCCTGAGATTGAAAAAGATTCCCAGATAAACAAACTCCTGGGATGGAGTCAGTTCTGATTTCTCTAGATTCACAATCCACCCTAGATCCTTTAATAAGTCTAGGACTACCTGCAGATTGCTGCGCAGAGTGACTGGATTCCCCGCCTTTAGCAGCCAGTCATCTATGTAGGTGTGAACAGCTATGTTTCTCCTGCGAAGTAAAGAAGTCATGGCGAGAACCACCTTGGTGAAGACCCTCGGAGCTGTGGTCAGGCCGAACGGGAAAGCATTGAATTCCCAAACATTGTCTTGGAATGCAAAGCGAAGGTACTTCTGAAAAGGAATTGACATTGGAATATGAAAATATGCATCCTTCAGATCTATCGACACTCCCCACATGCCTTTCCTCAGCCCTGTCATTACTGCTGCTACCGTCTCCATCTGAAATTTGGGAGAAAGAATAAACTTGTTCAATGGTTTGAGATTGAGAATTGGTCTCCATCCTCCGGTACGCTTCGGAACGAGGAACATGATCGAATAGAATCCCAGTGAAGACTGATCTTTGACTAGATGAATGGCCTTCTTCTGATGAAGAGATTCTATTTCTGACCGAATGGCGTCTAGACGATCTGAGTCCCTTGGAACAGGAGTCCATATTGGAGTCGAGGTTAACGGAACTAACGATTGATGGATGAGCCAGTCCGGATCGTAGCCGTTTCTTATCCACTGAAAACTAAACAGTCGCGCACGACCTGTTCCCATTGGTTTAGGAATAATTGAAGTCTGCCTCCGACGGATGGCATCTGCACACAGCTGTCGGTCAAGATTGGCCGATAAGACGCTAAGTCGCTTGGGTGAAGATTCTCGACTCCATTCGCCTCCAAAGCCACCGGTACTGGTTCCGCCAGAAACCCGTCAGGAGCGAGCCCCACGGCCGCCCCACGGTTTCTTGTAGTACGACGGTCCGGAACCGCCGCCACGGCTATCCTTACGGTAGCCGCCGCGGCCCGAACCGCCACCCTACCTGTCTTCCTCATACGGCCTCTTATTAGAGGACTTGTATGAGGATGAATGGCCAGGTCCTTGTGATCCGGATGGCCTATGGGCATCATGGCCAGAAGGACGGAAGGGCGATCTAGGATGCTGTCGTTGCTGCTCCTGGCGATGTTGCTTGTAGGACTGCTGCGGCTGTGTCCTCTTAGTCGATTTCCACGACTTTCCGACTACCTCCTGCTCTGCAACCATTGACGCGACTTTGGAGAGAGCTTGTCGTGCCGAGCCGCCGAACAAGCCTGGACCTATGAAAGGCGCAGAAGACAATGCAGCCCTCATCTCTGGTCCTGGTTCTACGCAATCGAGAACCATTCTCCGTCGCTCTGCCAATGTCCTAGTGATCACCCTGGCCAGGCAATCTTGAGACAGGCGTATGGTGTCCCGAACAACGCCGGGAGCAGCCTCTGGCACCTGTCCACCCTCCGCCATGCAGTCCAGCATACCCTGCAGGACGGTACACCCGTGCGACAGCGCAGCCATGGCTGCCCTCGCCGCATCCTCAATGAGCATGAGCTCATTGAACGGGTCTTTGTTGGTCTGGGAAACCAACGGACGCGAGCGTCCCTTAGCTTTCCCAGCCAACGGCCTATTCAGAGCCTCTCGTTCCGCAACGTAAAGCCGTGGAACCCAGGCATACTGATGATAGGCCAGCTCTGGAAAACGGACCCTACTCCTTATCCCCTTCGGGGCCTTTGGCAATGCATAGTCTGGCTGAACCAGACGGTATGCCGCAACTTCCAGCATGTCGGAAGTCTGCGTGTCCAACGGGAGTGTCGGCATGGCAGAAGAGCCACTTGACAGAGCGCTAGCCACTCGCTCTGACATCCGTTCCATCGCCGGATCGCGCTGAGATCCTAGATCAGATGTCACCCGAGATGATTGGTCATCCACCCGAGGACCTGCACCCATTCAGCTTCGGTGCAAAAAACGGACTCGTCCATCAACGAACTCCCGTTTTCATCCTCCCTCTCACCCTTAGATGAGAGGGCCACCGACGATCCATGCTGAGTGCTATGCGACACGTCTCTGCCAAGACAGAGCGCATCCATAGCGCGACTACCAGCGGCACCGGTGTCTAGCAAATCGCCAGACCCGGATTCACCGCAGTCCATCGGCTCCAGCACGGGAGTCGGGACCACGACCGCTTTTCCTGTGGCAGGCGACAGCATTCCGATAGGAGCCGCACCTAACGCCGCCGGGATACCAGCAGGAACCGCAAAACACGACCCCTCCGGTTGCACAAATAGCGGATGGAAAATTCCCGACGGAACGTCGACATCACCATCCGCCTGGCAAACCCGTACTAATCCCGAGAGCAACCCCTGGGACGTACCGGGCATTGACGTCTTCGAAAGATCCGGCATGCCGGAATCTTCCATTAACAACAAATCTTCCTCCTCTATTGTTGGCTCTTGAGCCAAGGACAGAGAAGGGGCAGGTGCATGACCCTCAGCAGAACTAGCCGGACCACCTAATGGTTGTCATGCACCAGCTTGCGTCACCGGGACCGTGGACTGCAATGATTCAAACATTGCCTTGAACTGGGCTGCCCATACGCCCAGAGCTGAATCCATCCTCTCATTCAGCCGACCTTCCAGTCCCATCAACGACGCCTGCTGCAACTTCGCCGCCTTATCCTTCGCGATCCTCTCCAGTCTCGCACGCCGATCCCTGTCGAACTCTGCCACCATTGCCGACGACCACTTCACACACACATCACAAGGGCTCCCGATCTTACACTGGGCGCACGCCACGCAGTGATGTCCCAAATACTTCCGTTTCATGAACCGGTTGCACTTCTGGCACAACGTATCCGGATTCTTCGGTTTCTGCGAAGACAGAGAAAAATTAAAACGCTGCACATGACAAATGATGACGAGCAATACGCACAATCGACTTGATAGTTAAGATTTCTTAAACACATTAACTTTCTCTTAAATTAATGATAATCAAGTTCTTAGGCAGGAAATATTTGAAACTTTTTTGAGTGAAAATTTTTTTAAAACACACAACTCAGCCTTTAACTAACGTTAAATAACCAAGGCTACATCGCCGATCACTACAAACACCCTCGACAATGAAGCGAAAGCTAATATCGGCGATAAACAGAGTGCATAGACACACCAAGCCAAGAACGACATAATTCATGGGCGCCGCCATCTTGGCCAAGGGCGCATCCATCTTAAGAGGAACCGAGTCGCAAGAGAAAATTAACCGAGTACCCGAATTAAACTAAAAGTTAACGGGTACAAAGCGACTCCAACAATGGCTAACATTTTAAAACAATGTGCCAATTTAAGGAAATTTCAAACAGTCATTATGGCACGAATGTATAAATTCTAGATTGATACAACCTGCCCCTGTGATGATTTTCCTAATTCCTCCATGAAGCCAACGATGATTTTCTAAAAACAACGCTTAATCCGCTTAAATTAGACTAATTTGAGCACGACAAAAACATGCGACTTGTAAAAGCGCAAAATAGACGAATCTGACTGTGATTGGGAATTGACTCGGTACCTGCGGCTATGGTATTCCCGGACACAGTAGGGGCAGGACCAGGAGAGTGCAGAGTTTTAATTGTTTATTTTGAGCTAGACTAGATAATAGATATTATCATAATAGTACATCTGGTAAGTATTATTCGAAGTAGAATGTGCACACATGCATGCACACACACATTCATGCATGTGCGCAGTACAGTCCACCCGAATGTGCACACTCGAAAGCACACACACACATACATGCACACACACATGTATGCACGCACATACACACGCACGCACGCATACGCATGCGCACACACGCACGTGCACGCACACATGCACGCACGCACACACACACGCACAATGGACATATGCATGCACACACATACCTTGCTTAAACACAAAGTCATTTGCGTCTGTATCCAGAGTCAGGCCGAGTGTTGGATAGTGAGGGACTGTGTTCGGGTCTTTGATATTCACGGTCAAACCCAATGTTTTCAGATCAGCTTTGCTAACAGGACTGCTTGATGAGAATGACCAGATGTTCAGGATGCCCTAAACAAGCACAGAATATCTGTTTACCAGTATTTGTGAGACGCAATCACCCATAAACATCGTCTTCTCAATTATCACCAATATTTGTTTATAACAGTTATTTAAATCACAGAGGTTAAAGGTCAGAATTAACAAAACTAAACAAACATCAAATCTTAGCCAAAACTGTAGTGTGATAAAGCAGGTTTAACTGGCTCAATGTGCCTCAATTCCAATACACATCTTCAATTACAACTACATATCAATTATCTGAAGCCTAATTAATTAAAATTTTCTTGTAATTGACCCAGTCAGCAACCTTATTTTTCAAATAGACACTAGATATATGCACATGTAACAGCTTGGCAGCACCAAAAGCAGTTCTAGACAAGCTTGATGCCTGCCACTGCAAACACCCTCATACTATAAAATAACATCATTGGCCAGCAGAATAATCTCCAATGATGCATTATACACTATGCCAGGGAAAGCGGTCCAACAAAGATGGTCTCTGTTTGACCATGTTCTGCGAATATCACATGACAGCCATGCACAGAAAACCTTGTAATTCATCAATCCATTTCCTCACTCAATCATACAATGTCATAATTAACTACACGACGTGTATACTGACGTCATAATCATAATCATGATGTCATGAATGATTCAATTAAGCCCGTCTTTAACACTTAATAGTCCGACACGTTGTACGAATTGTATGTTTAAGAAACATGCTGTTGAATATTTTGAAACTAATTTGACTGGGTCAAATTAGTTTCAAAATATTCAACAGCTTACCTGTATAGTTTACTGGAAATTGATAGTCAATCTCAACAAGATCCCAATATGAGGGAGGTGTGGGTGGAGCTTAGATTGAGATTGGCATGGCATAGCTAAAAATGGAAAGGTCCGTTCCCTGTACTTGGTGACAACACTTAGTTCTAAAGGATGCCACTACATAAACATGTCAAATGTGCTAAGTACTGACCTAAATCGGACCCAAGAAACTTAGGAAGCTAAAGATGCTGAAGATAAGAAAGAGAGACCAAAGAAGAAGAGAGACTAATTACACCTGCAGGAAGCCGCAGAAGGCTACGTCGTCATCACTAAACAAAAACTTCTAAAATGAATCAAGATTGTTGTTTGCCACTGATAAAAATTCCTGATTATCTATTGATAACATACCAGTTGATTGATAGATGATATGAGAGAGTCATCCACTGACCAAGCCAAGTCTATGATTGGGTCATCCTTCTTGTTGATATTATTGACAGCTCTGATGGACAACCATTGATCCGGCTTTGTGTCATAGATCAATATGTCACCTAGCAACAGAGTATAATAAAACTAACAATAAATGACCAGCCTTGCATTTCATAATGAAAACTTTCCAGAGCGGTCTGCTTAAATTGGCAGATCAGAAAGGTTTCTCCTATGGAACGATATGTTTTGTTAGAGCGCTCTGCTATTTCGCGTAACATGTTTGGAGGTGACTTGCGAAAACAAAACATTGTTTTTAATCTGTGACGTAATTGCACGCGAAACAACATCATATGTCACATAGACATATATTAATTTATAAGCATATCGCGCAAAGGGTGCCGGGGGAAAGTGCTCTGATGAAACATTATTGTTCCATATAGAAGTTTTATTAGAGACTGCTCTAACAGAGCAACGTTTTGAAACTATTCTTTGCACCTGCTATGGAACATAAGACAGCAAAAATCAAATATTCCCAAATCAATATCGACAATGACAGAAGAAAAGCAAAACGGAATGATTATGATGTCAGATACTTGATTGACAGATCAGAGTTTTTTAGAAGGTTTCACACAGAACATTAAACACAAGATGGCTGTCCAGTAGTCTTCTTCTTCTTTCTTCTTTTCGTTCGCTGATCATACCGCCACTCCTGTAAGTGACTATCGACATGATCATAAGTCCAGTAGTCATATTAGATATTAACTCATATTTTATTTTTAATAAGCAGTCTCCTCGCACCCAGGAGTTTTTGAATAATCAGAGTTTATGCAGAGTTATTGAAGAGAAATGTATTTCTATGAAGGTTTCCTGCCAACAACTAATTCCAGGAGTTTATGATATGTACTAGATTGATTTTCAGCTATCAAAGAAACCATTGGTAAGTTATCAAACTTGGAATCAGAACAGATACATATACCTACCAGTTTATAAACCATTTCTGACATTACATCTAATACAGTGGTCATGCTGAGTTACTGACCATAATATAAACTATTTGATAATTTAACAAACACAGCAAAACTTGTCTATAGTGGACACTTTATTTACCACAAAGGGCCACTAAATAAACGAAATCTAGGATTTCTTTTTTCACGAGAGAGTTGATACTTACCTCCCTAATACTTTTGATATTGCTAAATATTGGCGTTCACTCAATAAAACACTCAGATTAAAAACAGTTAGGTGCCCCTACTGGGCAGGTAGACAGAGGTAGTCAGGCGGATGCCGGCCCCACCACCGTGCATGCGCCGACTACTACTTCCTCTGACTAATTTATTGGCTGACACACATGCAACTACTAAGAGCCTGAAGACCGAGCCTCTGTGGGGTGGAGAGGCCGGGTCTGTATCTAGGGAGGTAAGTATCAACTCTCTCGTGAAAAAAGAAATCCTAGATTTCGTTTATTTCACATCAAGAGTATATTTACCTCCCTAATACTTTTGATATTGCCAGAATTCGAAAGTGAATCTGGCGGGAAGGACCAGCTCTTCCCTATACGCTTTCACGCGTTTACGGCACTTAAAAACGTCTGAAACTGTGTGAGAACACAGTCAGGATTTGACAAACCATCGGATAACACAACCGATGCATGAGAGATGACCGAATGTCATATGCGCTCCCCCCCCCCCTCCTGGGAGGAAGACTAGATGACCTCAATGTCCTATACGCTCTCTACGTACTAGTGCCACGTAGTACAGGACAGAGACGAAAGTACTCCATTTTCGTATACTCTCTATGAACCAGAATCCACACAAACCATCACAATATTAATAATAATGGGTAACGTGACAATACATTTAACAATGAACAACACATAAACAAGACTGACCTTGTTGAACTTGGAAGCTGTCATCACGTTCCCAGTAGAGAAGCCTGATGCAGTCCCGACAAGTGGTTGTTACCATTACTTAAATGTGATGTATATAAGCAACGAGGAAACGCTCCTCATAAAACGTACAGGCGATTATTGTTTCAAAATCGACAAGGCGAGAGGATTTGAGGTGTCACGGAGGTAATGGTCTGTAAAACTTGACTCACAGTGCCACTGAGCCACGGACATAATGTCATCCACAGGGACCCCACTAAACAGGGCAGTGGATGCCACGACACCGCGGACACTGTGAGCCTTGGCCACATCAACCTGTCTCCCGGTGGCGGATTTGTGACAAAACTGAATACATTCTACAATCCACCTGGAAATGGTGTCCTTAGACGCCCTGCCATGGGGTTCAATATATGACAACCATAACGCTGACTGGTCGGTACGCCACTCCGAAGTACGCTGTTTGTACCGGAGCAGCGCCCGTACGGGGCACCATACTTTAGAATTAGGATCATATCTAGTTAAAGATGGCAAAAAAATAGGTTGACCTGGATATTTCAAAGACTGATTCTTAGCCAAGAAATTAATCCTAGGTAGAAGCTTAAGGCCTTCCCCTGTAACCACAAAACGGTCATCCTCGGCTGATAAGGCGTGAATCTTACTCCTATGCCTTGCCGAGGCCGCAGCAATTAAAAACACAGTTTTAAGAGTCAACAATTTCATAGAAATGGAAATAAGTGGTTCAAAAGGCTTATCTCCTAGTACCTGAAGCACCAGAGATAAACTCCAAACTGGAATCAGTGGTGGATTCCTTGGTCTTAGATTGCCCATGCCTTTAATTAATACATTTAATGTACTTACTTCATCACTCCCCCTATTAGCCAAGCAAGGAATAACAGTCATTAATGCTGATTTGTAACCAGCAATAGAGTTAGGCTTGAGGCTATAGGCATCATATAGGTGACAGAGGAAATCAGCCACTACCTGAATAGGTGAGTCCATTGGATCAATACATCTTTTTGAGCACCACTCTGCAAATCTGTTGATTTTATAATTATATGCTCTGGAGGTTGACCCCCTCCTGGCTTTGGCCATAAATATGGCCGCTTGCTCAGAAAAGCCCTCCTCCTTAATTCTAGATTCCTTGACAACATCCACGCAGTCAATCGGAACATTGACGGATTGTCGTGAAGGACCTTGCCCTGGAAGATAAGGTCGTCCATCAGAGGCAGCGGAACCGGATTGCAGACCAGAAGGTCCAGCAGATCCGTGTACCACGATCGGCTTGGCCAATCCGGGGCGATCAGAAGCACTTGGCACTCCTGCTGCCTGATTTTCTGAAGCACCTTTGGAATCAGGATTGCTGGAGGGAATGCGTATGCATACATTCCCGCCCAGCTGATAGCTAACGCATCTGTTGCGAAAGCGCTTGGGTCTGGAATCGGAGAGACGTACGTCGTCATCTTCGCATTCTTCTTCGTTGCGAACAAATCGATGTTGGGTTTCCCCCAATGGTCGAACAGACGATCCGCCACACATTGATTTAGTTGCCATTCCGTGGGTAAAACACTCATCCTTCGGCTCAATGAGTCTGCTAGCAGATTTAGCCTTCCCGGAATATGAACTGCCTTCAAGGTGATCCCATGATCTAGGCACCAACAAAGCAGTTTCCATGTCATCATACAGAGACTGGGCGACTTCGTTCCGCCCTGGCGGTTTATGTAAGTCACTACTGGTTGAGTTGTCTGAACGAATTAGAACAGTCTTGCCCTGAACTTTCTGTAAGAAATGTTCCAGGCCCAGGACTACTGCTCTTAGCTCCAGTAGATTGATATGTTCCTTGGACTGATCCAGATCCCAAAGCCCTGATATTGTGGACTCTTCCAGACAAGCTCCCCACCCCTCCATCGATGCATCTGTATACACAGTCACCTGAGGGTGGGGAGGGGTTAGCAAAACCCCCGGCAAGAGATTCTCTGTATTCAACCACCATTGCAGGTGGTGAATCAGAGGCGCCAACACCGACACATTCGAGTCCAGCGAACCTGAACTTTGGGTCCACTGTGTCATGAGAAACAGCTGGATCGGGCGCCTGCGCAAGGCGGCCTGCGGAATGACTGGTTCCAATGAAACCATCAACCCCAGCATTCTCAAGTAAACCCGTGCCAGGACATGACGACTGTCGCACACCGACTGTATTACTGAGATGAGTCTTTGAACCCTCTCCTGAGTTGGATAAACATATCCCGACTCGAAATCGAAGAACATGCCCAGGTAAACAAACTTCTGGGATGGAGTTAGCTCTGATTTTTGGAAATTGACTATCCAGCCCAAGTCCGTGAGAGTTTTCAAAACAATCTCCAGATTGGCCGATAACCTTTCCCGGGTGTGTGCTTTCAACAGCCAGTCGTCTATGTACGTGTGGACTGCTATGCTTCTCCTGCGGAGGTATGCAGTGATCGCGAGAACCACACGGGTGAAGACCCGAGGAGCCGTGGAAATCCCGAAGGGTAATACCCTGAATTCCCACTGTCTGCCCTGGAATGCAAATCTCAGGAAGCGACGGAAGCTCCTCTCTATGGAAATGTGGAAATAAGCATCCTTCAAATCTATTGACGCTGTCCACATTCCCTGCTCTAACCCCGCCAACACCGAGCGCACAGTCTCCATCTTGAAACTGGGCGTCTCTATGAACTTGTTCAATGGCTTGAGGTTGAGAATCGGCCTCCACCCTCCGGTGTTTTTCGTTACTAAGAACAGGGTTGAATAGAAGCCCGGGCACCTCTGCGCCGGCTGAATGGCTTCCTTTTGTATGAGGGAATTTATTTCCTCCTCTATACACAACCTTTGATCTGGATCCCTTGGAATCGGAGTCCAGATCGGCACGAGAGACAGTCTCGATGGCGGGCCTGTTATCCAATCGGGACGATACCCGACTGAAAGCCATCGCAAGACTAAACAGTCCTGAGTCAACCGCTTCCACTCTGTCAAGTGGCCGACCAACCGGCCGCCCACCGGTCCACCTAGGGAGAGAGGTGGACATAAGAAGTGAGAGAGTGGCACTGTCTTCTCGGCCTGAAACACCGGAGTGGTTCCCACTATGGTAACCGGCCCATCAGGTCCGATTACCGCGAGCAGATCCCCACGCGCCTCGCCCAGCACCGCGCGCACCACGGTGCGCGGGTTGCTGCCTGGCTGGCTGCGCCTGGGGAGCCTGCGCCCCCCGCGCTGCGGGCCGAATCGCACGCGGCCTAGGCCGGCGCTGCGATGGTGTCTGGCCTCTGACCTGGCCAGCGCCACCTCGAGCCTGCAGGGGACGATACGCAGGGGGTGCTGCGCGAACGCGCTCCCGCCGGAGCACCTCAAACTGCTCACGCAGTGCCCTCTGGTTGTTGACCAGAGTCACCGTCTCCTGGAGGTGCCTACATCCCTCACCTCCAAAGAGACCAGGACCTGTCATAGGCGTTCGCAGTAGCCTATTATACAGGTCCTGGGACGGGCACAGATTGTCAAGGGCAAACGTGCGCCTCGCCCGGACACTCCTGGTCACCGCCCGCGTCAAACAGTCCAGAGCCAGGTTGATACCATCCTGAATGGCTCTCTGAACTGTTACCGGGCTTGGCTGACGTGAAGCGGATGCTGTTACCACCCCCTGTAACAGCTGGGAGACGTGGGACAGAGCAGCAATTGAAGCTCTCCCACTCTCCTCCGCATCACGTAGCGCGGTATTCGCCGAACGCAACGCGTTCGAGCACAGGACACCCGTGTCAGAACGGGAGCCTGGCCGCGCATCTTCGCCCAAAGCCGCGCGATCATCCACGCTAGGCTTAGGCACCACACCGTACCACTGGTAATCCAGGGGCACGATGCGGCAACGTCTAGCCACCTCGCGAGGGGCCTTCGCGAGACGCCCATTCGCCTTAATGGACGTCTCCGCCGCCTCGAACATGTCCACGACATGCTCAGCCAGCGGCAGAGATGGCATAGCGGTGGCAGTCGGCTTACCAGCTAACCACGGCCTATGGTCACGCTGGATTGCCGACTGCTCCACGGGCAGATCTGGCCGAACGCTTACCAGCCACTGGCAAGCGTCCGACCAATCCTCCTCCGTGGCTAACTGCGAGCGCTCTACTAGACGAGGGCCTTCGTCTTCCTCCTGAGCGCCGGCAGTTGAAATCGACGGCGGATATGCTGATACCCCTGGCAAGCCAGGGAAAGCATGCGGGCCCGAAAGAACAGGCATGCTAAACTCCCTGGCTTGACCAGGAGCCGGCGCTGTGGTAGAGCGCGGGGCAGACACCGCCCCACCACGGCCCTGGCCAGCACCAGCGATACTCTCGGCAAGCCGAGGTATGCGGTAACCCTGGCCATCAGCACCACCCAGGGTCACCTTCTGGACCGTGAATTCTACTCCTGCGTGAGTAGAACCATGGAACACGTCGTCTGTATTCCCCGCGAGGGGTGCACCGACGTCGTACTCCATGGCCACGTCCCCAGACGGCGACCCTAGCAGGAAATCCTCTTCCTCCTGGCCAGAAAGATTAGACTCCGGGTCAGCAAAGAGAGCTAACCCGGACTGGCCAGGGAAGGTGCCATAGGAGGATTTGACACCCGCGGCGCGCGGATACCCAGGGTCTGATGAGCAGACCGCGGGTCCCAGCAACAACCGTTGTCCACGGCCCCTCGGCGCGGCACCAAGCCTGCTGCCAGGGTCGTGGACTGCCCCCAACAATGGGGCCACCTCTGAATCCACATCGAACACCGGACCGGACCTAAGGAAACCGGATTCAGAGGCGGGGATCACCTGCTCCGAAGCAGATGCTGAGGACAACAAAGGACCTGGCCCAGGCAGCATGCTGCGAAGCAACTCTGGGACCAAATCCTTTATCGTCCTCTGCATCTCTCCCAACATTTCGGACCGGAAGGCCTCCATATCCACCGCGGATGAGGCCTTCCTCTTACCCTTTTTTACACCCTCCTTCTTCGCCTTCCTCTCTTCCTCCATCACCTTCTCCCTCGCCTGTAACGATAAAAACTCAGACATTAGTTCCCCCCCCCCATTGCTGACATATCTCGCATTTTAGTAACGGTCCACAGGGACTGCAACTAAAACACAAGTGTGGCGCAAATCTATCCTTCAGAAATCGACCACAGGACGGGCAACCAGGTCTCTGAAACAGGACAAAGGACGAGGACAATGAGCAAGTTAGTTACGGTTAGAAGAAACTCAAAACCAAACTAAAGGAGAGGGATCGGATCATAAAGATCACTAATCAAGAAGAAACCAGCGATGGACAAAACTTTAAATGTTAATAAGGCGCAAGGCCGATTATGACGTCATCAATTCCTTAACAGAAATTAATCGGTCCGTAACACGCATACCAGTGCAAGGACGAATTGTATTCATAACTACACATCATCAGATACAGAATGATAAAAAACGGTAAAAAATCAGTCATTATTTTTTCAAATAATTCATATTACCTCATATCATTAATCAGATACCTGACACCTTGTATAGACAAACCATCCGCCGTGATGCACTGGAGCACTCCACCAAGACTACGCCTCTTCACCTTTCTCCACCTTGGGGAAGGAATTGGATCAAGAGGGCAAAGTGAGAAGACCTTTATAGTAAGCCTCCAACTCACTGAACATAGACTTTTTGGTTAGATAACCTAACAATATTAGTAGGAAATGGAACCGTGGTGGAGAAAAACAAACCCTCCTGTGCTGAGATGTCCACTAATAATGCAAAACCATACCTGTGGACATAAACACAAAGAGAAATTAGACTTATAAAGCACCATGTTGGAAAAAACCAACTCAAACAGGCGCTAATCACGGTAAGCGCGAGTCCCGGAAACACATTACACCGGGGAAAAAACTCGCTAGAATATCATTGAATTCACCTGATAAAGAGATCCCGTCCCCTCCTCTGGCGAATTTGTCCTCTCAGACATCTCTTTCAACAATATTCGACCGTAACAGACGTGAAAAAAGGCTTTTAAACTCGTGAAACTTGCAGATAACTAACAAGCACATGTGAACCCTTTGCCAATAAATTAGCAAAGAGGAAGTAGTAGTCGGCGCATGCGCGGTGGTGGGGCTGGCATCCGCCGGACTACCTCTGACTACCTGCCCAGTAGGGGCACCTAACTGTTTTTAATCTGAGTGTTTTATTGAGTGAAAGCCAATATTTAGCAATATCAAAAGTATTAGGGAGGTAAGTATACTCTTGATGTGAAAGCGATTTCTCGTAGATCGTTCCTTTACAGAATGACTCACTTATCTTCTGCTGCTTTCGCGGCGTTGTCTCTGTCTCGTCATCAAGGGTTAAATCGTCACTCTTTCGTTTACCAGGCGTGAACGTCAGTTGCAAAAATGCTTGCGGATGATGCTTGCGTAAATGAAATCGTAAATTAGAGGTGTTACCACCTCTGGCGCACACAGACTCTTTACACAATTTACACACTGGCTTTTCTTCATCAGTGGCTTTACCGTCATCGCCTGCTATAAATCCGAAATGTAACCAAACGGGAGACGTTCCCTTGGCTTTAGGAATCAATTCCATAGTGTTGAAAAGATATAATCGTCCGAAATTAATTTTAAAACATTAATACTAGTATGGGCTAGGACGGCTATATTTATAAAACGGTCTTCTTGAGCTTGGGTCACATGACGATCAATAATTTATCAATAATTTGTTTGAATAGAATGGATTAATGGCCTAATAATAGGGCCATTGATTTCGCGGTGATCAGAGTGTGTGACCTATACTCTTGTTTTCTTTACAAAAAAATTTAAAAAATCAGTAAAGTTGAAACACTTTTTCCAAAATAATTTTAGTGATATTTGTTATCAAGAACAGCACAACAAATTTGAAGGAAATTTTTTTCAAAATAATCATTTGATCATATACTACATATTATGCATTCAAAATTCTGCCACTGTATATCGAAGGGTTAGGCGGCCAGGGCGGGCAATCAATAGTCTTAGTTAAATTAGTCAATAAACGCTGGACACATACAGGTTTGAATGAGCATTCTTTCTCAATTCTAGTTTTGACAAGGATTTATTGTATGATCACCACGCGCAAAGCGAAAGTTAACAATAGGTGTTGACCTTGTAATGCCGTCAATAGCGTCATCAGAATGGAATGTGGATGGAGTATTCCCGTAATGATAATCAGAACGAGGCTGAGCTGTGTTTATTTTAATTTATTCTTGAGCATAATGACGTCAAACGCGTCATCATCACCCTTTGTAAGAACAATGGCGGACATTTATCGGAAATTGCGTTGCAAAAAAACTTTGAAATTTTATAGTTAAATGACCTTTATTGGCATAGAAAATCGTTACACAATGAAGGATTAATATAATATGAACTGAACAGGTATGGATATAACAATAAGGCATGATAAATTTGTAGATATTTCGGCATTTTTACTTTTCAGTGCCGATAAAATGTACTTATGACTTTCAAATCTCGCGAGATTTGCGCGAGATTCGCGAGACTTGGCGGTTGTGATTACTTCCGGGTTGGATTTTGACAGTTTTTGTTTACGACGAAATGATCATTGCAAACTCTACAAATAATATTTTTTATAATATTTCGATATTTCGGTATTGAAAATATCATTCCGGTATGACAACCGGTATGGGTATGATACCGGTATTCGGTATCATACCGAAATACCGTGAAGCCCTACCTGGCGGTTTATGTAAGTCACTACTGTTGAGTTGTCTGAACGAATAAGAACAATCTTGCCCTGAACTTTCTGTAAGAAATGTTCCAGGCCCAGGACTACTGCTCTTAGCTCCAGTAGATTGATATGTTCCTTTGACTGATCCAGATCCCAAAGCCCTGATATTGTGGACTCTTCCAGACAAGCTCCCCACCCCTCCATCGATGCATCTGTATACACAGTCACCTGAGGGTGGGGAGGGGTTAGCAAAACCCCCAGCAAGAGATTCTCTATATTCAACCACCATTGCAGGTGGTGAATTAGAGGCGCCAACACTGACACGTTCGAGTCCAGCGAACCTGAACTCTGGGTCCACTGTGTCATGAGAAACAACTGGATCGGGCGCCTGCGTAAGGCCGCCTGCGGAATGACTGGTTCCAATGAAACCATCAAACCCAGCATTCTCAAGTAAACCCGTGCCAGGACATGACGACTGTCGCACACCGACTGTATTAAGGAGATGAGTCTCTGAACCCTCTCCTGAGTAGGATAACATATCCCGTCTCCAGATCGAAGAACATGCCCAGGTAAACAAACTTCTGGGATGGAGTCAGCTCTGATTTTTGGAAATTGATTATCCAGCCCAAGTCCGTGAGAGTTTTCAAAACAATCTCCAGATTGGCCGATAACGTTTCCTGGGTGTGTGCTTTTAACAGCCAGTCGTCTATGTACGTGTGGACTGCTATGCTTCTCCTGCGGAGGTATGCCGTGATCGCGAGAACCACACGGGTGAAGACCCGAGGAGCCGTGGAAATTCCGAAGGGTAATACCCTGAATTCCCACTGTCTGCCCTGGAATGCAAATCTCAGGAAGCGACGGAAACTCCTCTCTATGGGAATGTGGAAATAAGCATCCTTCAAATCTATTGAAGCTGTCCACATTCCCTGCTCTAACCCCGCCAACACCGAGCGCACAGTCTCCATCTTGAAACTGGGCGTCTCTATGAACTTGTTCAATGGCTTGAGGTTGAGAATCGGCCTCCACCCTCCGGTGTTTTTTGTTACTAAGAACACGGTTGAATAGAAGCCCGGGCACTTCTGCGTCGGCTGAATAGCTCCTTTTTGTATGAGGGAATTTATCTCCTCCTCGATACACAACCTTTGATCTGGATCTCTCGGAGATCCTCGCGCGCCACGCCCAGCACCGCGCGCACCTCGGTGCGCGGGTGGCTGCCTGACTAGCTGCGCCTGGGGAGCCTGCGCCCCCCTCGCTGCGGGCCGAATCGCACGCGGCCTAGGCCGTTGCTGCGATGGTGGCTGGCCTCTGACCTGGCCACCTCCACCTCGAGCCTGCAGGGGACGATACGCAGGGGGTGCTGCGCGAACGCTCGCACGACGGAGCACTTCAAATTGCTCGCGCAGCGCCCTCTGGTTGTTGACCAGAGTCACCGTCTCCTGGAGGTGCTTGCATCCCTCACCTCCAAAGAGACCAGGACCTGTCATAGGCGTACGCAGTAGCCTATTGTACAGGTCCTGGGACGGGCACAGATTGTCCAAGGCAAACGTGCGCCTCGCCTGGACACTCCTGGTCACCGCCCGCGTCAAGCAGTCCAGAGCCAGGTTGATACCATCCTGGATGGCTCTCTGGACTGTGAGCGGGCTTGGTTGGCGCGATGCGGATGCCGTTACCACCCCCTGTAACAGCTGGGAGACGTGGGACAGAGCAGCAATCGACGCTCTCCCACTCTCCTCCGCATCACGCAGCGCGGCATTTGCCGAACGCAACGCGTTCGAGAACAGGACACCCGTGTCAGAACGGGAGCCTGGCCGCGCATCTTCGCCCAAAGCCGCGCGGTCATCGACGCTTGGCTTGGGCACCACACCGTACCGCTGGTAGTCCAGGGGCACGATGCGGCAACGCCTGGCCACCTCGCAAGGGACCTTCGCGAGACGCCCATTCGCCTTAATGGACGACTCCGCCGCCTCGAACATGTCCACGACATGCTCAGCCAGCGGCAGAGATGGCATAGCGTTTGCAGTCGGCTTACCAGCTAACCACGGCCTGTGATCTCGCTGGCTAGCCGACTGCTCCACGGGCAGGTCTGGCCGAACACTCACCAGCCACTGGCAAGCGTCCGACCAATCCTCCTCCGTGGCTAGCTGCGAGCGCTCTACAAGACGGGGGCCTTCGTCTTCCTCCTGAGCGCACGCAGCAGAGCTTGACGGTGGGTATGCTGATACCGCTGGCAAGCCAGGGAAAACATGCGGCCCCGAAAGACCAGGCATGCTAAGCTCACTGGCTTGACCAAGAGCAGGCGCCGTGGTAGAGCGCGGGGCAGACACCGCCCCACCACGGCCCAGACCAGCACCAGCGACACTCTCGGCAAGCCGAGGTATGCGGTAACGCTGGCCTTCAGCACCGCCCAGGGTCACCTTCTGGACCGTGAATTCTACTCCTGCGTGAGTAGAACCATGGACCATGTCGCCTGCATTCCCCGCAAGGGGTGCACAGACGTCGTAGTCCATGGTCACGTCCCCAGACGGCGACCCTAGCAGGAAATCCTCTTCCTCCTGGCCAGAAAGGTTAGACTCCGGGTCAGCAAAGAGAGCTAACCCGGACTGGCCAGGGAAGGTGCTATAGGAGGCATTGGCACCCCCGGCGTGCAGATACCCATGGTCTGATGAGCAGACCGCGGGTCCCTGCAACAACCGATGCCCACGGCCCCTCGGAGCGGCACCAAGCCTGCTGCCAGGGTCGTGGAACGCCCCCATCAACGGGGCCACCTCTGAATCGTTCTCAAACAACGGAATCGACCTACGGAAATTAGATTCAGAGGCGGGGATAACCTGCTCTGAAGCAGATGCTGAGGACAACAAAGGAGCTGGCCCGGGAAGCATGCTGAGAAGCAAGTCTGGGACCAAATCCTTTATTGTCCTCTGCATCTCTCCCAACATTTCTGACCAGAAGGCCTCCATGTCCACCGCGGATGAGGCCTTCCTCTTACCCTTCTTCGAAACACTCTCTCTCTTCGCCTTCCTCTCCTCCTCCACGCCCTTCTCCTTTGCCTGCAACGACAAAAAGTCAGACATCAGTTCGCCCCCCCCATTGCTTACATACGTCGCACTTAAGCAGCGGTCCACAGGGACTGCAGCTGAAGCACAAATGGGGAACAAACCGATCCTTCAGAAACCGGCCACAGGACGGACAACCAGGTCTCTGAAACAGGACAAAGGACGAGGACAATGAGTAAGTTAGTTAAGGTTAGAAACTCAAAACCAAACTAAAAGAGAGGGACAAGATCATAAAGATCAGTAATCAAGAAAAACCAGCGTTGGACAAAACTTTAAATGTTAATAAAGAGCAAGGCTGATTATGACATCATCAATCCCTTGACAGAAATTAAATCGGTCCGCAACAAGCATCCAAGTGCAAGGACGAATTGTATTCGCAACTAGAACAACCTCACATGGATATTCAGACTACACACCATCAGATACCCAATGATAACAATGGCTTTTATAAAACAGTCATTATTTTTTCAAATAATTCATATCACCTCATATCATTAATTAGATACCTGACACCTGGTATAGACAAACCATCCAACGTGATGCACTGGAGCACTCCACCAAGACTACGCCTCTTAACTCTCTCCACCTAAGGGGAAGGAATTGGATCAAGAGGGCAAAGTGAGAAGACCTTTATATCAAGCCTCCAACTCACTGAGCATAGATTTTTTGGTTAGATAACCTAACAGTATTAGTAGGAAATGAAACCGTGGTGGAGAGAAACAAACCCTCCTGTGCTGAGATGTCCACTAATAATGCAAATCCATACCTGTGGACATAAACACAAAGAGAGATTAGACTTATATAGCACCGAGTTGAAAAAACCAACTCAAACCGGCGCTCATCACGGTAAGCGCGAGTCCCGGAAACACATTACACCGGGGAAAAACTCGCTAGAATATAGTTGAAATCACCTGATAAAGAGATCCAGCTCCCTCCTCCGGAGAAGTCGCCCTTTCTGACATCTTTCTCTTTCTTTCCAGGTATATTCAGACTATTTTACACAGGTAAACGAGTGAAAACTTTTTAACAAGCACAAACGCATGTGAACTCTCTGCCAATAAATTAGCAAAGAGGAAGTAGTAGTCGGCGCATGCGGGGTGGTGGGGCCGGCATCCGCCTGACTACCTCTGTCTACCTGCCCAGTAGGGGCACCTAACTGTTTTAATCTGAGTGTTTTATTGAGTGAACGCCAATATTTAGCAATATCAAAAGTATTAGGGAGGTAAGTATACTCTTGATGTGAAAATAGATGACCACATAACCCGTTTATTGTCTAGCTGGCCAAAAATGGCCTCTGAAGTTGTCTCAAGCCAATCATTCCAGTGGTACATTTTAAAAAATAGTCTCTTGGCCAGCAAATGGACATTCTCTAAGGAAATTTTTCTGACAAGTCTTGACCATTAAATCATCAAGCTCCAGCTAACTAAAAAAAATAGTTAAGCCATGGAATCCTATGGTCAAGACACATAATTAAACTCGCCCACTGATCTAACTACTACAGAGTGATCCTGCTTGTCGCCTCAAAACAAGGTGTCCATTATAGACAGGTGTTACTTACAGTCCTGTAGCATTATTACCTACCATGGCCAGTACCCAGGGCTAAGTACTGCTGTGAGTTGTTTACGCTAGAGGCTGTTATACCTTGTGCTCGCTTGAGCAACGGGAGGGAGAAAATGACCACACCAAGATTCTGTAGAAAAAAAAAAGATTTGAATGTTTAATGGTCAAGCTGGATGAAAATGGTTTCTGCAGTGATCTTTGGAAATGTCCAGCTGCAGACCAAGAAAAAAATATTTTTTGAAAACTTACCACTTTGGATGATTTAGCGAGCCAGTCATTCCAGTGATATGTTTTCATAAATATTTTCCTCTGGGTCTACACATGGGCAAATCCCTGACATTTCTCGATCAATTTTGCAGATTAAATGTCTAAGACTTTCACCAATTAAATCACAGTATCTCAAAGCTAAGCATCATTCCACATGAGATATTACTAAACTCATGTACTAACTGTGATATGAAATATCAACTCATGTGAGATCCTCTGTTTTCCTAAACGTGGTAGATAATGGAGGAATCCAGTTTTAGCTATGCCCATCCCATCCCTAGCTAAGCTCAACACATGTCTTGACCATGTTGGTACCGATCAATAATTGCGCTCTCTGAGTCTCAATTTCCAGAAAACTATATAGGTAAGCGGTTGAATATTTTGAAACTAATTTGACTGCATGCTTTTGCTGCCTATGCCCAGTGAAATTAGTTTCAAAATATTCAACAGAATTATGACTAAATAGAAAAGACATACAGATTATACAACTTACCAGACTATTAAGACCCTATGATGGACTAAATTGTGCCATTCATGACGTAATTGATTATGACATCAGCCCACATGTGACTTTGTTGATTATGACATCATATGATTGATCGATAAACTAGATTCCTCCATTATTAATAAAACAGCAACCGCTTTTAACAATCCTGTTTTCAAAATTACGCTGATTTCCTTTTCTAACTTGTCTTTTGTATTTTGGAGAATACAACTGTTTAGTTATAGCTGATGGTATGTATCATGTAAGGAAGACTGAGGATAGACATTGTTACAAGCCCATCGACTACAGTACTACTAACTATGACATTTTTACTAGCATTTGGGCTTACGGATGACCATTAATGACAAATTAACAGAAACGACAAATTCTTTATGATTACAAAAATATTCTGTTAACCCTTTCAGGATGAAACCGGCTATGACCGGCCTCTGCAGGGGCCTTGAGAAATGTCTATTTGCAGTCCAAGAAGACTATAACCGAGCCAGTCATTCCAGTGGTAACTGTTCAAAAATAGTCTCTTGACCTGCAAATTTACATTCAATAAGTAAATATTTTAATTTTTTAAAACAAATTTAGTCATTAAAGGGTTAATTACAAATTAACAGAAACGACAAATTCTTTATGATTACAAAAATATTCTGTTAAAGGTGTTTATTCACACAAGAATGCTTGAAAATACAATTGTTAAGTTATATGATTTTAGAGGTTTAAATTGTGTATGTATCTCGATGTAATGAATAGAAATTAATCATAGCTTAACATATGATGATTTCATTACATATAAATTTATATAATTTGTTTAGTTATGATGTCGAATTAGGGACTCGTATCTCTAATTAATTTTCTCAACTAAAGAAAATTATATTAATTTACAAGGAATGAAATCATCACATGGTAAGATAAATGAAATCACGGATTTCTTTTTTCACGAGAGAGTTGATATTTACCTCCCTAATACTCTTTGATATTGCTAGATATCGGCTTTCACTCAATAAAACACTCAGATTAAAAAAGTTAGGTGCCCCTACTGGGCAGGTAGTCAGATGACAGTCTGGCGGATGCTAGTCCCACCACCGCGCGTGCACAGACTAGTACTTCCTCTTTGCTAATTTATTGTCAGAGAGTTCACATGCTATTTTTGCTCAAAGGTTTTCTGCTGTTTTTTAACTATTCATTCGTTAAAAAGAAGTGTTTTCACCTAAGGATTATGTCAGAGCACGCCAAATCTCCAGAGGAGGGCCCAGGACCTAACCATCAGGTGAACTCAATTACATGTTTGTCTAATTTAGCTTTTTAGTCTCGTTGTATTGTATTTCCGGGACTCGCGATTAGACATGAAAAGCACCTAAAAAACTGGTTTATTTCTATATGGCGCTATGAAATACTAATCTTTCTTTGTGTTTATGTCCACAGGTATCTATCTATGATTGATCAGGACACCACATCGTCAGAGGGTTTGTTTTTCTCTTCACCAAGGTTCCATTTCCTACTAATATTGCTAACCAAAAATTCTATGCCCAGTGAGTTGGAGGCCTCGGATGAAGGTCTTCTCACTTTGCCCTCTTGGTCCACTTCCTTCCCCTTATAGGTGGAGAGAGTTAAGAGATCATAGTGTTGGTGGAGTTTCCAGTGCATCAGATCGGATGGTTTGTCTATGCTAAAGACTCAGGTATTCTAGTTATGATATGAGGCACTTCAATTATATTTGAAAATATTTATGAAATCTGCTGCCATTTTATCATTGTTTATCTGATGTCTGTAAAATCTGTATACACCATCCTTTCCAGTTAGGATGCTCTGGATATGAATACAATTCATCCTTACACCTGGATGTTTGTTTCAGATCGATTTAACCTCCTATATTTGAAGTTATGATGTCATAATCAGCCTTGCGCCTTACTATCATTTAAAAGTTTTGTCCAACGCCGTTTTATTATTAGCTTGGGTCTTTATGGCCCCCAGCCTCCTTGTTTATATTTGGTTTTGAGTTTCTAATTCAATAACTGAAATACTCATTGTCTTCATCCTCCGGCTTGTTTCAGAGGCCTGGTTGTCCATCATGTGGAAGATTTATCAAGGATAGATTCGCCCCACACTTATGCTCCCAGTGCAGCCCATGTGGGCCATTGCTTAAATGTGAGATCTGTAAAAGTGGGGGAGGAGCTAATGTCTGAGTTTCCATCTTTGCAAACCAAAGAGAAGGCTCTGGAGGAGGAGAGGAAAGTTAAGAAGGATGGTTCTGGTAAGAAGGGTAAGAGGAAGGCCTCGTCTTCTATGGATATGGAGGCCTTCCGTATTGAGATGATGGGAGAGATGAAGAGGACAATTAAGGATTTTGTCCCAGAGTTGCTTCATGGCATGCTTCCTGGTTAAAATCTTTCATTGTCCTCTTCATCTGCTCCAGAGCAGATAATCCCCGCCTCTGAATCGCTGCTACCTAGGGACCTACCAGTTTTCATCCATGAGGTGGCTCTAATAGAGGGCGAAATCCACTATGAGGACACTGGCAGCAGGCTTGCCGCACCAGTTGTTCGTGGTCAGGTGTCGCTGGAGCCTGGTGCCTGCTTATTAGGCCAGGATTATCCACACCCTGCAGGTACCAGCTCCTCCTATGGTACCTTTCCTGGCCAGTCCGGGTTAGCATTCTTTGCTGACCTGGAGTCTAATCTTTCTGGCCAGGAAGAAGAGGATTATCTGCTGGGTTCTCCTCCTGGCGCCGTGTCCATGGACATTGACGTACGTGCACCCCTCGTGGGGAATATGGGCGACATTGTCCATGGGACTACTCACGCAGGAGTAGCATTCACGGCGCAGAAGGTAGCCCGGGCTGGATCTGATGGCCAGTTTTTCCGCATACCTCGGCTTGCCGATGGTGTAGCAGGTGCTGGCCAGGGCCATGCTGTGACAAATTTTTCCCCACGCAATACTCTTGAAGTGAAAACAATATTATTTATTTTGTTTAATTCCATCTAGGCACACAATGGACCTTTTCATTTTTAGCTATGCCCCGCCTATCACTAGCTAAGCTCCACCCACACCTCGCCGTGTTGGGATTGATCGATTCCCAAATGCTCTAGTTATCATTTCCTGAAAACTATACAGGGAAGCTGTTGAATATTTTGTAACCAATTTGACTATGGCAGCAACAGCATCCAGTCAAATTAGTTTCAAAATATTCAACAGAATATTTATTACATAGTAAAAGCAAACAATTTGTACAACAACGCATAGACCGTCTTCAAATATGCGTTTGTGACATACTTATCGACATCATGCATGACGTCATTCATTATGACGTCATTGTACACATCCCGCAGTTCATTATGATGTCAAATGATGGGTGGGTACTCTGGAAAGGTGAATTTAATCTTATGCCCAATAGTTGGGATCTATGAGCTTTGTCATCAGTTACGCAGAAAACCTGATGGACATTGACTGACCAACTGAGTGACTGACAGGCTGATATACCAAGCTATACTTTAATCACTGGTCAGTAATCTGTACATTTTGTGTATGCTAAGACATATACTTTTTCTAAACACACCAACAACATTCATTCCTGGACACTATTTTCAAAATGGATGTCAATATTAACTTCGATACTAGATTTCTCACGACATAACAATTTTTGGAGATTCCTATGTTCAATATATTACTGGAAATAAAAACATCTAAATCTAATCTGGGTATCAACAAAATCACATGCAAAAGCGATAAATTCAAACGTAACAAAACCGCATTACTCGAAAGCCAATTAAAATAACAAATTGCATAAAATAATACAAATCTAATTGTCTCACCTTCCAGTATTGAAGCTCCGTCTCCTGATAGATTTTCATATTTTGCTTTACAGAGTCTGTCCTGGATGGGAACTGCTCATGCCACTGACCACGGTGGACAGGGTTAAAGTCCAAGAGTTCTGCTGGATCCGCACTGGGTGTGCTAAAGGATAAACAACACAGAATAGTATTTTTTAAATTTTACATTAGTTTTATTTAAAATATACTGTTACTATTTTGGTCATATATTTTGATTATCCCCTTCCCTCCAAAATCTCAGCATCACAAATTCAAGCCAGCCATACAAATATTTGTGGAATATTTTGAAACTAAATTGCTTGAAACGTGTTGCTCAATCCTCTAGGTAAATTAATCACAAAATGTCCAATAGACTATTTTCTATATGACCATGAGGTCTGTGTGAATGACTGATCTGGATCAGTTTACCACCTGATTTCAATGTATTGAACCAGATGCTTATTTTGAGAACTGCGTTGCTGTCGGCGGTTATTGTCTAAGACAATCAGCAACACCAATATAAGAAAACATGATGCTTCCAATTAAAGGCTTATAAATCTCAAGATTGCTATTTGTTTATAGCAATAACTGCCAGTAACTCTCCAAACATTTCAATTAAAGACACACATTTGGAAATTAATTACCTCTCCGGAAAGTATAAATTGTTTGAATGTAGCTTTTGGGACCATCTCGGTCACTTCTTAAGCACAAAATGGCTACACTAAAAGAACTCCTACATCCCAGAGTTAAGAACTTGCAGTATTATGAATAATCTTTGGATCGGGATAAACATTTTTGGGATATTCTAATTTAAATTTTACTAACAATTTGACTTGACACAAATAGTATGATTTCTAATACAAGAGAAGCAAATCTGTATCAACCCCTTAACACTTATGCTGACCAAAAATGACCTGTGCAGTGGTCTTGAGAAATGTCCATTTGCAGACCAAGAGAAGAGTATTTTTGAAAATTTACCACTGGATTGACTGGCTCGATAACCGAGCCAGTCATTCCAGTGATTAATTTTCAAAAATAATCTTCTCTTGGTCTGTAAAGGGACATTTTCCATGAAAAAATCTAATTAAATCTGAGGATTAAACGGTTAACAAACCTTAACTATAATCTACTCCAGCAATATATCGTCCAAGCGTATGCTTACCTCTCTAATGTTTCAGATGTGCCTGCTTTGCTTAGTGTTTGTGTGTGGCTCCATGCATCTGATCTGGAATGGTAAAGACAATGATAATATACACTGATATCTAAGCTACAAATACAGCAGATTTGTGGGTGCATACGAGGGTGTGACTTCATAGTCTTATCGCTCCAGTCTAGTCATATACGAAAAACTTCTGCAGATATTAAGCTCTTATCACCGCATGTGATCAAGAAAATCTAAATATTTTCATATTGAATGTCCATTTGCAGGCCAAGAGAAGAGGATTTTTGAAGATTAACACTGGAATTAGTGGCTCGGGTATCGAGCCAGTGATTTCAGTGGTAAATTAAAAAAAATAATCTCTTAGCCCGCAAATGGACATTCCACAAGATCACTACCGACGCTGGGTTTGACTATTAAAGGGTTAATGAATGGCTAAGATGGCTCAAACTAGAGAAATGTTCATTTGTAGGTCTAAAAGTTCTTATCTATTGACAAAAGATATATATCCTAGCTAAAGTTAGGACTATTTGTTACTTTAAGGACAGTTTAACTAACTAGAGCTGTAGACGCCATTTTAGATAGATATTTGCTGCCGCCATTATTTCAGACTCTATTGTCTTCGCTGATGAGCAATTGTTGGTATAAAACCATTCAGGTAATGCTAATGCTAGTCATTCTTATGCTGGCTTCCATGGTGAGTGCATAGTATGTTCTTAGAATAGTTCAATAAGTTATATTTTTGATATGGTTCAAGTGACAACAAATATATTTATAACAAGTTTACTGAAAACTGTTGCTGCCTATAGCTTAATTCACACATTATCTAACAGTCTGCAATCATATTGGGAACTTAACAAATTTTCTGGAATTCCGTCAACTATGACTTTCTGCCCCAACCTCCACCCTGCTTACACACACGCACGCACACATGCACGTACACACGCACGCACGCACACACCTCATTCTGGAGGCACAGCCTAATGTAAATGGTGTCATGCGGTTGATTGAACTCCACAAAATGGTTTCAGAGGCGATAGCCGGATGGATAGACATATGGATTGATGGATGTATGGATGGACAAATGGATGGGGGTGATTACAATATCCCCTCCATTTTCTCAAAATGTTTGGTGATAATTATATTTTTGTCTAACAATGATTGGGAAATGATTCATAGCCTATGAGTTGTGGTGAATTTCCTCACCCATTGATGTGCCTGTCATGACGTAGTGTCCGTAGAGTTGTTCTGAGTAAGTCTTCATAATCAGCTGATGTTGGGTCATTAGTTCCATGGTCCTCTGCCACTGCAGCCTGTAGGAATACACGAGATGGTGAACTCACCGGGTTAGACTTACAGAGACAATGGATGCAACCTCTGCTAATGTTTTTAAGTGACTAAAAAGCCTCAAGAGATTACAGATGTTGGGTGTTAAGCAGTTAACAGATGAGCTGGCCAAAAATGGCTTCGGCAATGGTCTTAACAAATGTCCATTGGAGGACCAAGAGAAGATTACTTTTGAAAATTTACCACTGGAATGACTGGCTCGATAATCGAGCCAGTCATTCCAATGATAAATTTTCCAAAATAGTCTTCTCTTGGTCTGCAAATGGACATTTTCTTTGAGAAAATTAAAATTTTCTCGAACAAATTTGAGTGTTAAGAGTGAGGGTTAACTTTTCATTCTGATCCTCTAAAAGGTAACCGAGCCAGTCATTCCAGTAGTAAGTTTTCTAAAATATTATTAACTTGGCATATAAATGGGCATTTTCTATGAGAAAACATTCTTGACAAATACGGAACATTCAAAGGATAATTAATAATCCCTCACAATACATACCTGCACCTGCTTGATAATGAATGTATCCACCATGTTTTCAATAGCGACCTCTGTGTTATACACCTCTGTAGCTAGCTGCTGGTACAGCTGTCTCGTTACCTAGACAATGAAAGCAACATCTTATCACCAACACAGTATTCAAAATTGTGCCAGTTTATTTCACGTTAATTCTTATAAATTCTTGATATATACTGACATGACAATTTACACGATCACAGACTCCTGATCCGCTCTTCATAACGTCTATAAATGGGCCAGAATGGCCGCTTGAGATGAAAATAGCCCTCTTCGCAACATCAAATGCTGTGCAAAGTGAAATCTAAATGTGTTAAGGATCTCTTCACTAAAAAGTTAGCATTCAGGAATATTAATAGATGGATTCATTTCTAGCTACGCTCCGCCATCTTTTCCGCATGTTGGAATTGATTTGCAACTCTGAAACTTAAATTCCCACAATCAAAATTTCAAGGTAATTATACAGAGATGTTGTTGAATATTTGAAACTAATTTGAATTGTGGTAGTTACCGCATACGACACAAACACTTCTCATTCAAATTAGTTTCAAAGAACCAAAATATTCAATAGAATGTATATTAAATTGTAAATTCATCAAAGACATAAAATTCAAACAATCTTGTGACAGATTTTTTTATTTTCTTTTGATTGTGATTTCAGCTATCATGTGACTTACTTGATTGACATTAAATAATTGAGTGGCAGATCACATCCCTCCATTATTATACTAGAGATTAAACGAAATCACAGATTTCTTTTTTCACGAGAGAGTTGATACTTACCTCCCTAACACTCTTTGATTTTCCCAAATATCGACTTTCACTCAATAAACACTAAGATTTAAAAAAGTTAAGTGCCCCTAATGGGCAGGTAGTCAGATGACAGTCCGGCGGATGCCAGCCCCAACCTCGCGCATGCGCAGACTAGCACTTCCTCTGAATAATTTATTGGCTGACACAATGCAACTTAAGAAAGCCTGAAGACTGAGCCTTTGTGGGGTAGAGACCAGGTCCATGTTACGGAGGTAAGTATCAACTCTCTTGTGAAAAAAGAAATCCAGGGTAACCATCTCTTGGAGGTGCTTACATTCCTCACCTCCAAAGAGACCAGGACCTGTCATAGGCATATGCAAAAGCCTATTGTAACGGTCCTGGGATAGACACAGGTTGTCTAAGGCAAATGTGCGCCGCGCCCGGACACTCCTGGTCACTGACTAGGTTAAACAGTCCAGAGCCAGGTTAATACCATCTTGGATGGCTCTCTGGACAGTCACTGGACTAGGCTGGCGCGATGAGGATGCTGTTACTACCCCCATTAACAACTGGGAGACATGCGAAAGTGCTGCAATAGATGCTCTCGAACTCTGCTCCGCATCGCGCAAATCAGTGTTTGCCGAACGCTTTACTCCCGTGTCAGATCGGGAGCCTGGCCACATATCCTCGTCTAGCGCAGCGCAGTCATCCGTGCTTGGCTTAGGCACCACACCGTACCTCTAGTATTCACCAGGTATGATGCAGCATTGCTTTGCCACCTCGCGAGGGGCCTTCGCAAGACGTTCAGTTGCCTTAATGGACGTCTCTGCCGCTGTAAACATATCTACAATGTTCCGCCAACGGCAGAGATGGCATCGCGGTAGCAGTCAGCTTACCTGCCAGCCATGGGAGCTGGTCCCACTGGCTGGTCGACTAATCCACAGCAAGATCTGGTCTGACGTTTATTAGCCAATGACAAGCGTCAGACTAGTCTTCCTCTGTGGCCACCAGTGAATGTTCGACTAGGCGCGGGCCTTCATCATCCTCTAGAACATTCACACTGGCTTGATCAGGCACAGGCGCCATGGCATTACATGGGGAATGAAAACATGCACACACCACGGCCATGGCCAGAACCAGCTACACCATCGACAAGCCGAGGATCGCGGTAATGCTGGCCATCGGCCTCAACCCGGCTAAATTCTGCACCGTGAATGCTATTCCTGCGTGAGTAGACCCATGGAAAATGTCGCCTGTCACCCCCGCGAGGGGTGCACGTACATCAATTTCCATGGCCATGGCATTAGAAGGAGAACCCAGCAGATAATCCTCTTCTTCCTGGCCAGAAAGATTAGACTCCAGGTCAGCGAAGAATGCTAACCCAGACTGGCCAGGAAAGGTACCATAAGAGGCAGTGGTACTTGTATGGTGCAGATAATCCTGGGAACCCGATAAGCGGGAACCAGGCTTCAGTGACACCTGTCCATGAACAACCGGCGCGGCAAGCCTGCTGCCAGTGTCTTCATAGTGGACTGCCCCCTCTAATGGGGCCACCTCTGAATCTTGGATGAAAAGTGGTAAGTCCCTAAAGAGAACTGATTCAGAGGAGGGGATTATCTGCTCCGGGACACGAGAAGACAATAAAGGATTTGGCCTAGGGAGCATGCCGCGAAGCAACTCTGGAACCAAATCCTTTATCGTCTTCATTTCTCCCATCATCTCCAGACAAGAAGGCTTCCATATCCATGGTTGTTGAATCCTTACCCTTCTTACCAAGACCTTCTCGCTCCTTCTTCGAGCATCTCTCCTCCTCTAACGCCTTCTACTTGGCCTGCAATGACAAGAACTCAGTCATTAATTCGCCCCCACCCCCAACACTGTTTACATATGTCACAATTTAACAATGGGCCACATGGACTACATTGGAAACAATTGGTGAGGGGCGAATCTAGGTTTGAGAAACCTGCCACAAGCAGAACAACCAGGTTTCTGAAAAAAGCCATAAGACGAAGATAAAAAGTATTTTAGTTAATGAATTAGTAAAACTCAAAACCAAAATAAAGAAAGAGGACTGGTGGCCATAAAGACCACTACACTAACAGATAAACCAGCGTTGGACAAAACTTTATGATAGTTAGTAAAAGTGCAAAGCTGATTATGACATCATAACTTCAAAAATAAGAAGGTAATCCGACTTGAAGACACCATCCAGTTGTAAGGATGAATTGTATTCATAATCCAGAACATACTAACTGGAAAGGATAGTGATACAAACTATGCAAACATCAGATAAACAATGATACATTGGCAGCAGATTTTAGAAAAAATTCTAAATATATTAAAGTGCCTAATATCATAACCTAGAATACCTGCGTCTTTAGCATAGACAAACCATCCGATCGGATGAACTGGAAGCTCCACCAATCTCTATGACCTCTTAAATCTCTCCATCATTAAGGGAGGGAAGTGGACCAAGAGGGCAAAGTGAGATCTTCTTATGAGACCTCCAACTCACTGGGCATAGATTTTGATTAGTTCTTTTTCTAACATGTTAGTAGGAAATGGAACCTTGGTGGAGAGAAAAACAAACCCTCTGAAGATGTGTTGTCCCTTGTTCAATCATAGATTGTGGACACTAACATAAAGAGAGATTAGTATTTCATAGCGCCAGATAGAAAGAACTCTGTTTTTAGGAGCTTGACACGTCGAATCGCGAATCCCGGAAACACATTGCAACGGGATTAAGACGCTAAATTAGACACGTATGTAGTTGAATTCACCTGATAACTTGCTCCCTGGCCATCCTCTGGAGACTTTCCACGATCGGACATGATTTTCAGGTGATTTTGCTTTCAGAAAGTGAGAGAACTAGCAGAAAACTTTATAAACAAAGAATAGCATGTGTATCTTTAGCCAATAAATTGGAAAAGAGGAAGTGCTAGTCTGCGCATGCGCGAGGTTGGGGTTGGCATCCGCCGGACTATCATCTGACTACCTGCCCATTAGGGGTACCTAACTGTTTTTAATCTGAGTGTTTATTGAGTGAAAGTCGATCTTTGGGAATATCAAAGAGTGCTAGGGAGGTAAGTATACTCTTGAAGTGAAAACAATATTAAGTACATGTAGCAGGCTGAGTTAATGGAGAGCAAGAAGTTCCAAAGTTGGTTATCCATGGCACTTGACAAAGTGTCTTAATCTGGCACACTGGTAATTCTACTCTTATAATCCTAGATATAAGCAGAATAAGCACACATTTTAAGTGCTATTTGACTGAAAATATTACCTGTAATACGATTTCCTCGGATATCAGTTCAAATGCTCGTTGTTCTCTATATATCCTCGTAGTATTGTCACGCTCCCGGATATCTGCTTCTATACGGGCGCTGAAGAAAAGTACATGTATTAACTATAAAGATGGCATCTCATGTGTTGCGCACACATCATATACCAGACAGACTAAATACCAGAAAGGCCAGAATGACCGAAAAGGCTCATGAAAGACTGAAAAGGAGATGAATTTTACTGAAAAGGCTAATAGGAGAGGCTGAAAACAGCATTATAAGAGTTGCAAAGACACGTCTTATTATCACCAACATCATCATTATTATATTATTATTATCATCATCATCACCATCGTCATCAGAATGATATCGTATTTTATGATACTTTCCATCCATCATTCATTCATTCATTCATTCATTCATTCATTCATTCATTCATTCAATCCTTCATTCATTCATTCAATCATTCATTAATTTTTTGCATTATGTCGTCACTGCGATCCAGAATTCCACAACATGGACAATGAACCAGCAACGGAGTGTGCCGTATCTTGCCACCAACAGTGAGAATGTTACTGCAGCCATATCATGTAAAGTTGCCGCCCATAACGCAGATGACTGCTTAACCAGGATTCACAGACTCGGTCAGCATAGGCCTTCTTCGATTGTACCATTCGATAATTCTCCGCCAGTACACGCCTCATGAAGTGATAGATTGGAACTGCCTATATCGTGCCGTCTCGTTAGGCCTATACAAAACTCAAGAGCACTATCTTCACCTACGGTTGTTGACAGCATTAGAAATGCTGGAATATCAGTTGTATTATGATGCTGACAGACCAGGTTATGTGACCATGATTGGTGATAACCGTATCTTTGTTAGCAACTACAACCACCAAATTCAGTCAGCCTGTACCATTGGCACATATTCTGAAATGATGCACATTTCTGTTCTAGGTTCTATGCTCCTCATGCTGATCAGGTCATACTATCCATCAACTGTGTTGAGCGAGTTTCTGTCTCAACCGTTTTCTCGTAATGTGATCGAGCATGGAGTTAATCAGTCAGTGATGTGGATACAAACACAAATTCCTAATAGTTCACACAATTTTGTGCCTAACCACTTTGCAACGATTCAGAAACAAACGACGCGACCATATCTGTCATCGAATATGGCTTTATTTTGAAGTACATAAGAATTATAGGTTAGAATTATTAATAACAAGGACTCCTTAAGTAAATACCTATAGATTTTTTGGCAAATCTAATCTCCCTTTCGGTCTTTCATGAGCCTTTTCGGTCTTTCCGGTCATTCTGGCCTTTCCGTTATTTAGTCTGACCCTCATATACCGGTGTATGTGGGAGCAGGAATAACAACTTATCTATACAAGAGGCCCTGTGTCGCTCACCTGGAACATTTACAACTCAACTAATCTTTATGGAGTTTTAATGCTTATTTTCTTAAAATCGCAGCAAATGTCATAGCCCCACCTATCACAAGCATCATTAACAAGAGTATAATTCTGGAGTCTTTCCAGCAGTGTGGAAACATGCTAAAGTTATACCCCTACACAAATCCGACTCCAAAGACAATGTATGCAATTATAGGCCAATATCAATCCTACCAGCTATATCTAAAATTATTGAACGCCATGTACATGATCATGTTTATAAACTTCTCTGTCAATATGGGTTACTGAATGAGTCACAATCAGGCTTTAGACAAAAACACTCATGCGAAACCGCTTTATTAAAACTTGTTGAAAAGTGGCGATTTTCAATAGACAATGGTGATCTCATAGGAGCTATCATGATAGATTTAAGAAAAGCCTTTGATCTTTTAAATCATAATATTCTCTTGCAAAAGCTTGCTATATATAAATTTGAAACAGGATCACTAAAATGGTTTTTGTCATATTTAACCGATAGGCAGCAATATGTCTCAATTGCTGGAAAGATCTTTAAACATGTATCAACCCACATCGGAGTCCCGCAAGGATCTGTATTAGGTCCACTCTTATTTATCTTATATATTAACGACCTTCCACTATGTACATCTAGTAATATAGATATGTATGCTGATGATACTACTTTGCATGTTAACAGCCGATGCACCTCTGAAATACAAGAACAGTTAACAAAAGATATGAAATCTGTACAGAAATGGTGTTTAAATAACAAAATGTTGCTTAATGAGGATAAAACTAAACTGATGATGCTTGGCAATAATCACAAATTGAAGAGCACAACAACAGATATTGTAATACCTACTGAAAATGGAAACTTAAATACTGTAAAATCGGATAATAAACGAAATCTAGGATTTCTTTTTTCACGAGAGAGTTGATACTTACCTCCCTAATACTTTTGATATTGCTAAATATTGGCTTTCACTCAATAAACACTCAGATTTAAAACAGTTAGGTGCCCCTACTGGGCAGGGAGTCAGAGCGTAGTCCGGCGGATGCCAGCCCCACCACCGCGCATGCGCAGACTAGCACTTCCTCTGACTAGATTATTGGCTGACACACATGCAACTATTAAGAGCCTGAAGACCGAGCCTCTGTGGGGTGGAGAGGCCGGGTCCGTATCTAGGGAGGTAAGTATCAACTCTCTCGTGAAAAAAGAAATCCTAGATTTCGTTTATTTCACTTCAAGAGTATACTTACCTCCCTAATACTTTTGATATTGCCAGAATTCGAAAGTGAATCTGGCGGGAGGGAGGCGAGGTCAAAAGACCAGCTCATCCCTATACGCTTTTCTGCGTTTAAGGCACTTAAACTTCTGAAACTGTAAGAAAAAACAGTCAGGATTTGACTAACCATCGGATAACACCACCGATGTATGAGAGATGACCGAATGTCATATGCGCTCCCCCCCCTCCTTCCTGGGAGGAAGAGTCGACTGACCTCAATGTCCTATACGCTCTCTACGTACAAGTGCCATGTACTACAGGACAGAGACGAAAAAGCTCCATTTTCGTAACTCTCAACAATGAACCACACAAATACACAAACCATCACCATATTAATAACGGGTAATCGTGACAATACAATCAACAACGGACAACACATGAACAAGACTGACCTTGTTGAAACGGCTGCTGACATCATCTTCCCATTGGTAAAGACTGATGCAGGCCCAAAAAAGTGGGTGTTTCCATAAATTAATTGTGAAATATATAAGTAATGAGGAAAAACCTCCTCAAAAAATATAAACCGAGTTATTTTTTCAAAACCGACAAGGCGAGAGGATTAGAGGTGTCACGGAGATAATGGTCTGTAAAACTTGACTCACAGTGCCACTGAGCCACCGACATAATATCATCCACAGGGACCCCATTAAATAGGGCCGTGGATGTCACTACGCCGCGGACACTGTGAGCCTTGGCCACGTCAACCTGCTTCCCGATGGCGGATTTATGGCAAAACTGAATGCATTCCACAATCCACCTGGAAATGGTGTCCTTAGAAGCCCTGCCATGGGGTTCAATATATGACAACCATAACGCTGACTGGTCGGTGCGCCACTCCGCCGTACGTTGTTTGTACCGGCGCAGCGCCCGGACGGGACACCATGCTTTAGAATTAGGAATTAATCCTAGGTAGCAGCTTAAGGCCTTCCCCTGAAACCACAAAACGGTCATCCTCGGCTGATAAGGCATGAATTTCACTCCTACGCCTAGCCGAGGCCGCAGCAATTAAAAACACAGTCTTCAGTGTTAATAGTTTCATAGAAATGGAACTAAGTGGTTCAAAAGGCTTATCACCTAGTACTTGAAGCACTAGCGATAAACTCCAAGACGGAATCACAGGTGGATTCCTTGGTCTTAGATTGCCCATGCCTTTAATTAATACATTTAATGTATTTACTTCATCACTTCCCCTCTTAGCCAAGCAAGGAATAACAGACATTAATGCTGACTTATAACCAGCAATAGAGTTAGGCTTGAGGCTATAGGCATCATAGAGGTGACAGAGGAAATCAGCTACTACTTGAATAGATGAATCCATTGGATCAATACATCTTTTTGAGCACCATTCTGCAAATCTGTTGATTTTATAATTATATGCTCTGGAGGTTGACCCCCTCCTGGCTTTGGCCATAAACATGGCTGCTTGCTCAGAAAAGCCCTCCTTAATTCTAGATTCCTTGACAACATCCACGCAGTCAATCTGAACATTGACGGATTGTTGTGAAGGGCCTTGCCCTGGAAGATAATATCGTCCATCAGAGGCAGAGGAACCGGATTGCAGACCAGAAGGTCCAGCAGATCCGTATACCATGATCGGCTTGGCCAATCCGGGGCGATCAGAAGCACTTGGCATTCCTCTTGTCTGATTTTCTGAAGAATTTTTGGAATCAGGATTGCTGGAGGGAATGCGTATGCATACATTCTCCCCCAGCTGATAGCTAACGCATCTGTTGCGAAAGCGCTTGGATCCGGAATCGGAGAGACGTACGTCGTCATCTTCGCATTCTTCTTCGTTGCGAACAAATCGATGTTGGGTTTCCCCCAATGGTCGAACAGACGATCCGCCACACATTGATTTAGTTGCCATTCCGTGGGTAAAACACTCATCCTTCGGCTCAATGAGTCTGCTAGCAGGTTTAACCTTCCCGGAATATGAACTGCTTTCAAGGTAATCTGGTGATCCAGACACCAACAAAGCAGTTTCCATGTCATCATACAGAGACTGGGCGACTTCGTTCCGCCCTGGCGGTTTATGTAAGTCACAACTGTTGAGTTGTCTGAACGAATAAGAACAATCTTGCCCTGAACTTTCTGTAAGAAATGTTCCAGGCCCAGGACTACTGCTCTTAGCTCCAGTAGATTTATATGTTCCTTTGACTGTTCCAGATTCCAAAGCCCTGATATCGTGTACTCTTCCAGGCAAGCTCCCCAGCCCTCCATCGATGCATCTGTATACACAGTCACCTGAGGGTGGGGAGGGGTTAGCAAAACCCCCGGCAAGAGATTCTCTGTATTCAACCACCATTGCAGGTGGTGAATGAGAGGCGCCAACACTGACACATTCGAGTCCAGCGAACCTGTACTCTGGGTCCATTGTGTCATGAGAAATAACTGGATCGGCCGCCTGCGTAAGGCGGCCTGAGTAATGACTGGTTCCAATGAAACCATCAACCCCAGCATTCTCAAGTAAACCCGTGCCAGGACATGACGACTGTCGCACACTGACTGAATTAACGAGATGAGTTTCTGAACTCTCTCCTGAGTAGGATAAACATATCCTGTCTCTAGATCGAAGAACATCCCCAGGTAAACAAACTTCTGGGATGGAGTCAGCTCTGATTTTGGGAAATTGATCATCCAGCCTAAGTCTGTGAGAGTTTTCAAAACAATCTCCAGATTGGCCGACAAACTTTCCCGGGTGTGCGCTTTCAACAGCCAGTCGTCTATGTACGTGTGGACTGCTATGCTTCTCCTGCAGAGGTATGCTGTGATCGCAAGAACCACACGGGTGAAAACCCGAGGAGCCGTGGAAATTCCGAAGGGTAACACCCTGAATTCCCACTGTCTGCCCTGGAATGCAAATCTCAGGAAGCGACAGAAACTCCCGTGGATGGGGATGTGGAAATAAGCGTCCTTCAAATCTATCGACGCCGTCCACATCCCCCTCTCCAACCCCGCCAACACCGAGCGCACCGTTTCCATCTTGAAACTGGGCGTCTCGATGAACTTGTTCAATGGCTTGAGGTTGAGAATCGGTCTCCACCCTCCGGTGCGTTTTGTTACTAAGAACAGGGTTGAATAGAAGCCCGGACACCTTTGTGCCGGCTGAATAGCTCCTTTTTGTACGAGGGAATTTATCTCCTCCTCGATACACAACCTTTGCTCTGGCTCTCTCGGAATGGGAGTCCAGACTGGCACTAGAGACAGTCGCGACGGCGGGCCTGTCATCCACTCTGGATGATACCCGACGGAAAGCCATCGCAAGACTAAACGGTCCTGAGTTAACCGTTCCCACTCTTGCATGTGGTCGGCTAGCCGGCCTCCCACCGGTCCACCTAGGGACCGTGGTGGACACAAGGCATGCAAGAGCGGCACTGTCTCCGTTGCCATACACACCAGAGTGGTTCTTACCGCGGTAAGCGTCCTGTCAGGACCGATAACCACGCCCAGATCCTCGCGCGCCCCGCCCCGCCCCGCGCGCACCTCGGTGCGCGGGCGGCTGCCTGGCTGACGGCGCCTGAGGAACCTGCGCCCCCCTCGCTGCTGGCCGAATCGCACGCGGCCGAGGCCGACGCTGCGACGGTGGCTGGCCTCTGACTTGGCCAGCACCACCTCGAGCCTGCAGGGGACGATACGCAGGGGCCGCGGCGCGAACGTTAGCACGACGCAGCACTTCAAACTGCTCGCGCAGCGCCCTCTGGTTATTCACCAGGGTGACCGTCTCCTGGAGGTGGCGACATCCCTCACCTCCAAAAAGACCAGGACCCGTCATAGGCGTACGGAGTAGCCTATTGTACAGGTCCTGAGACGGGCACAGATTGTCCAGGGCAAACGTGCGTCTTGCCCGGACACTCCTGGTCACCGCCCGAGTCATACAGTCCAGCGCCAGGTTAATACCATCCTGGATGGCTCGCTGGACCGTGACCGGGCTTGACTGGCGCGATGCGGATGCCGTTACTACCCCCTGTAACAGCTGGGAGACGTGGGACAGAGCGGCAATCGAAGCCCTCCCACTCTCCGCATCACGCAACGCGGTATTCGCCGAACGCAACGCGTTCGAGCACAAGACCCCCGTGTCAGAACGGGAGCCTGGCCGCGCATCCTCACCCAAAGCCGCGCGGTCATCCACGCTGGGCTTGGGTACCACACCGTACCGCTGGTAATCCAGGGGCACGATGCGACAACGCCTGGCCACCTCGCGAGGGGCCTTCGCGAGACGTCCACTCGAGTTAATGGACGTCTCCGCCGCCTTGAACATGTCAACGACATGCTCCGCCAGCGGCAGAGAAGGCATAGCGTTAGCAGTCGGTTTCCCAGCTAACCACGGCCTGTGGTCACGCTGGCTAGGCGACTGCTCCACGGGCAGATCAGGCCTAACGCTCACCAACCACTGGCAAGCGTCAGACCAATCCTCCTCCGTGGCTAACTGCGAGCGCTCTACAAGACGGGGTCCTTCGTCTTCCTCCTGAGCGCAAGCAGTAGAGCTTGACGGCGGGTATGCTGATACACCTGGCAAGCCAGGGAAAACATGCGGGCCTGATAGCACCGGCATGACAACATCACTGGTTTGACCAGGAGCAGGCACCGTGGCAGAGCGTGGGGTATATACCGCCCCACCACGGGCCCGGCCAGCACCAGCAACACCCTCGGCAAGCCGAGGTATGCGGTACCGCTGGCCATCAGCAGCGCCCTGGGCCACCACCTGAGCCGCGGACTTTACTCCAGGGTGAGTAAAACCGTGGAAGAAGCCGCCTGTATTCCCCGCGAGGGGTGCACAAACTTCTTCATCCATGTCCACGTCGTCAGACGGCGACCCTAGCAGGTAATCCTCATCACCCTGGTCAGAAAGATTAGACCCCGGGTCAGCAAAGAGAGCTAACCCGGGCTGACCAGGAACGGTGCCATAGGAGGTACTGGCCACCGCGGCGTGCGGATACCCCTGGACTGATAAGCAGCCCGCGGGTTCCAGCGACAACCGTCCACGGTCCCCTCTCGGCGCGGCAATAAGCCTGCTGCCAGGGTCGTGGAACGCCCCCTCTAATGGGGCCACCTCTGGATCGTCGAACAACGGAAGCGGTCTAAGGAAAACCGATCCAGAGGCGGGGATTACCTGCTCCGAAGCCGATGATGAGGACAGTAAAGGATTTGGTCCAGGAAGCATGCCACGAAGCAACCCTGGAACCAAATCCTTTATTGTCCTCTTCATCTCTCCCAACATCTCGGTCCGGAAGGCCTCCATATCCACCGCGGACGAGACCTTCCCCTTACCCTTCCTACTTACAACCTCTCGTTTCCGCTTCTTCTTCTTCTCCTCCTCTACCACCTTGTCCGTCGCCTGTAAGCAGCACAAGAATTCGGACATTAACTCGCCCGCCCCAGTGCTTACATATGTCACAATTAACCAAGGGACCACAAGGGCTACATTGATAGCACAAATGAGGCCAGAACTTTTCATGAAGAAAACGTCCACAGGACGCGCAACCCGGTCCCTGAAACAGGGCAAAGGACAAGGAGTATGAGCAACTAGTTAAGCTTAGAAACTCAAACCAACTCAAAGAGAAGGAAAAACGATCATAAAGATCAATATACATCAGAAACCAGCATAGCGCTTGAATTGCTGATAAATACATAGCCAGGCTGATTATGACGTCATTAATCCCATGACAGGAAAAATTCGATCCCAACAAAACATCCAAGTGCAAGGACGAATTGTATGCTGAATGGATAAGTCGACTACACAACCATCAGATACATATAGATAACTCTTTTCTGGCAAAAATGTTAATTATCTCCCTTTGTTTGTTTACAATAATTAACATCACCACATTATCAATAACTAGATACCTGACACTTTGTATAGACAAACCATCCAACGTGACGAACCGGAGAACTCCACCATCTGCACGCCTCTTAACTCTCTCCACCTCATGGGGAAGGAATTGGATCGAGGGCAAAGTGAGAAGACCTTTATACTAGGCCTCCAACTCACTGGACATAATTTTTCATTTGGTTAGATAACCTAACAGTGTTAGTAGGAAATGGAACCATGGTGGAGAGAAAACTAACTCTCTGCTGCTGTGATGTCACCACCTAGCGTCATACAGACCTGTGGACATAAACAGAAAGAGAAATTAGCCCTAGGTAGCACCGAGTTGACATAAACCAACTAACCAAGGCGCTTATCACAGTAAACGCGAGTCCCGGAAACACAATACACCGGGAAGAAAACTCGCTAATTTTACTAGAAGTCACCTGATTTAAAGGTCCCAAGTCCTCCTGTGGCGAAGTGTTCCTTCCTGCCATCCAAATCAGATACTATCACTCCAAAATAACACCAATTAAACAGTTTAAGAGTAAGAAAAGCTTATGATTCAAAAAGACATGTGTGTTCTCTCTGCCAATAATCTAGCAAAGAGGAAGTGCTAGTCTGCGCATGCGCGGTGGTGGGGCTGGCATCCGCCGGACTACGCTCTGACTCCCTGCCCAGTAGGGGCACCTAACTGTTTTAAATCTGAGTGTTTATTGAGTGAAAGCCAATATTTAGCAATATCAAAAGTATTAGGGAGGTAAGTATACTCTTGAAGTGAAAACTCCTTGGCCTACACATTGATAGTACACTCTCATGGCAAGAACACATAAGTAAAATCTGTAAAAAAAAGTCTCTTCCTTAATACCGTACTTTCTCGACTAAAGGCCGCCCTCGAATATAGGACGCTGTCCCAAATTTGACCAAAATCCGCCCAAAAAACTCTTGTATTCAAGTATAAGACGCTGTTAAATTTAGAAAAAACGTACCTTTAAAAAATCGAAAATTGGTATCAAAAATAACCATCAATCCGGTCATGTTTAATGCATGACTAAAAATTTGCATGATGTTAGAGAAATTATTAAATAGGACCGCCTAAATATTGTGTATCTTCAATAAAGATTGTTTATTACATCAAAATCAATCTAATTTTGGCATAAAATGTCTCCTTGAAAACATCGAAATCGCGTGATAGAAACAGATTGTAATGGCTCTTTTGCGTTTGGAGGCGCTGTGTGATCTTATGCGCTAACGGGAGTTGGTTATCTGGCTCTTTTGTGATTGGAGGCGCTGTGTAATCTTATGCGCTAACGGGAGTTGGTTATCAAACAGGTACGGGAACATTCAGTTCCTATCGCGCAATGATGATATAAAGCAATTTCCGAGTTCCGAGTCCAGAATATTTATATCCGAGTACTCGCTCTAATTAGAATAAAGATCTTTTGCGATTGGAGGCGAATCACGTGATTTATACACGTATCTTTTCTCGACGCCATTTTATGTCAAATTCTGGATTAATTTTGATTTAATAAGTGATATGTATTAAAGAATAAGCAATATTTAGGCGCCCCAATTTAATAATTTCACTTCCGCTTGGTGTTTTTGGAGTATACATTAAACATAGTCGTCAGGCGGCGTGAATTGTCTAGGGTAACATTTAGTTCAATTTCCGTGGTATAATCTGTGACTTTTTAAGAAAAATTTCGAGCCAAAAATGTGGGGAAGGAATGTTCTCGATTATAGTACGCACCCCCCTTTCTAGTACATGTGTTTTGACCAAAAAACTGCGTCCTTTAGTCAAGTTTTAACGGTATACATGTTGAAAAAGAACAAGAATTATATGAATGTTGAACAAAGGAATCTATTCTATAAAGCTTACATCCTTTCACATATAGATTACTGCTCTCTCATCTACTATCATTCAACTGATACATTAGTATACCAGCTGGAAAAACTACAAAAGAGAGCAGCTCGTATAATACTAGATGCCCCTTTTAGAGAACCAACTGAACAACTGTATAAACAATTGAATTGGACTACATTGGCTAAGAGAATAAACCTCAAAACAAATAGCATGACTTATAAAGCCTTAAATGACCTTACTCCAAGTTATATTAAGAACTTGTTCAAATATGTAGAAGATACACATTCCCTTAATTTATGTTCAAAAACCTTTGGTCATCTACATCTTCCAAAATTTAAATCTTGCTATGGAAAAAAGAGTTACACATATAAAGCAGTTCAACTCTGGAACGCATTACCTCAAAGCATTACACAATCATCATTCTATCATAATATTCAGAAGTATATGAATTCACATTAACCCTTTAATGAAAAATTTTGTCAAAATAAATCGTGACTGTCTATTTGCAGGTCGGGTGAAGACTGTTTCTGAAAATTGACTCCTGGAATGGCTGGTTCGGTTACCGAGTCAGTCATTCCAGTGGTAAATTTTCGGAAATAGTCCACATTTCTCAAGACCACTGCAGGGATCAGTTTGGGTCGGCTTCGTCATAAAATGGTTAATATACTAAATAACTGAATACTCAGTATTATGGATTCAAGGGAGAAAACTGTTGAAAATTATATTTTGAGTCATTTCTTCCCTGGACATATCCAGTGAGTTAATGGAAACTTGTTCATATTAATGTATATATGTAATATAAAATGTGTGAGTGAGTGAGTCGTGAGTGAGTGAGTGAGTGAGTGAGTGAGTGAGTGAGTGAGTGAGTGAGTGAGTGAGTGAGTGAGTGAGTGAAGGAGTGAGTGAAGGAGTGAGTGAAGGAGTGAGTGAAGGAGTGAGTGAAGGAGTGAGTGAAGGAGTGAGTGACTGACTGAGTCAGTGTGTGCGTATGTGTATAAGTGCATTTATGAGTGTGTTTGTATGTATGTGTTTGCTGCTTATTTAACTGTATATAGTTTATTGTGTTTGGGAGGGCCTCAGGAAGATCGGTTTACTGATGATATACCCTCGATAAATAAAGATTATTATTATTATTATTATTATTATTATCAATCAGTGCCACTTCCAATGACTTTCAGTCAAATGGTTATTTTGCAAAGGTTCTTTTGAACAATATTTAAGCAAAAATAGAAAACATCAGTACTAACAACAGGAATTGATGACATGCAGTCAAACTTGTATTAAGACACCCCTCAAGTGAGAATCAGAAGACAGCCTCTTATGGTAGCTGGTTTCTTAACCCTTTAATGGTCATGATTTTTCAGTAAAACACAAATTTCTGGTTATGTCTATTTGCAGGCCAAGATATGGAGCATTTTGAAAATGTATCACTGGAATGACTGGCTCGATTATCGAGCCAGTCATTCCAGTGGTAAATTTTCAAAAATACTTATGCTGGCCTGCAAATCGACATTCCTCAAGGCCACTGCAGAGGCAGGTTTTCGCTGGCTTGACCATTAAAGGGCTAATAAAGTTTCAAATACATTGCTTAATTGCATTTAGCAAATGAAGAAAATAGTCTTTAAGGCAGGTGGTCTCTTAACCCTTTCACCCATAAATCCTAGAAAAAGTATATTCTTTATGATATAAAACTTATTTTGTTGAATATTTTGAAATTAATTTGACGCGATGCCCTTGTGCCTTAGGCAACATTGGCTTTCTGTTAAACTAATTTAAGAAGGGTTAATACAGATGGTCTTTATAGCAGGTTCAACTGAGTATATTCCAAACCATCCTTTTAACACATGTACATCTTGCTGAATGGCCAAGTTCGCGATGCTGCAGTGTATTTAAAAAATAATTTGACTTAGTCATAGCTGACTCAGGCAGCAACAACTTTCAATGAATCAAACACATTTCAAAATATTTTAACAGTATAGGTATCAGAGTACACAATACATATCTTAAATATTTAGGCAGCAGTTGCAGGGAAAAGGTTAACCTGTTAATTTAGTTTTTATCTATTATGGTAATAAAAGCTGTCATATGTCAATGGATGGTGGAAATAAAACTCCAATTGCACATTAATTAACCATTTAACCATTGAATTTAAGAAAAGTTCAATTTTCTCATAGAAAATGTCTATTTGCAGACCAAGACTATTTTTGAAAATTTACCACTGGAATGACTGACTCGTTAAAAAGAGTCCATCATTCCAATGGTAAAATTTTCAAAAACAGTCTTCATTTGGTCTGCAAATGGACATTTCTCAAGACCACTGCCGAAGCCGTTTTTGGCTGATATGATGGCTAAAGGGTTAACCGTTTTCCTAACCTACCAAAATAGGTAAGATATTGTGTCCTCTGATATCGATAGCCAGGTGAGCTAATAATAATAAATTGATAAGCGAATCTTATTAACGCATTTAAATGGAAATAATGCGCTACCCTGTTGCTTAACAGCTGTTGTGTACGCTGTTGCTGTCAATTGTATAACAGCAACAGCACTGTCTATGACACCAATGGTCTTCAGCAATGGTGTTTACAAACTGTACACCAGCCTTTCTAATACTGGCTTTGTAACAATTAATCTCTAGACATTGGTGTGACAAGGGTTGAATAGTCATGCTGAAAACTGTTGCTGCACTTGACAGTAACAGACATCATCCGCAAAACCATTTTCAAAATGTCCGTCACCATGCTACATGCTATCCAACAAAACTTGTGAATAACGCAATACTCAACTAAATTCATTGCTAGAATTAATTGGCTTTAACCCTTTAACCATCAAATTTATTCAAGACAATTTAAATTTTCTCAAAGAAAATGTCCACTTGCAGACCAAGAGAAGACTATTTTTGAAAATTTATCACTGGAATGACTGGCTCGGTTATCGAGCCAGTCATTCCAGTGGTAAACTTTCAAAAACCGTCTTCTTTTAGTCGGCAAATGGTCATTTCTCACGACCACTGCAGAAGCCGTTGTTGGGTGATGAGTGTTAAAGGGTTAATGATGAATTAATTAAATAAATCTTTTAGAATCAGTATGTGAATATGGTACACTTCATCAGCTCACTACCTCACAGGGTATTAATTTCATTTCAATCCTGAGAATTTAGGATTTAGAATGTTGCATTCTAAGGCAGCAATGACTTTCAGTCAAATTATTATTTTGAACTAGTGAACAACTGCTGCTAAGTAAGTTTGGTCACTCTGTCAAATGATTACAAGGGTTTTAGAATGCAGTTAAACATGCTCTAAAGACCACCTGTACTAAATGCCAATTTTACTACATGCCGCCAAGCCGTTTATCTGATAGATTCAGAAATGGCATGGTTGAAATCAGCATACTCATAATCCTGTACTAAACAAATTTTTGCTTCAAAATCCATCAAATAAAAAAATCCAATATGGCTGCCAAAAATGCTGTATTTTGATTGGCCCACTGCGGCCATGTTTTTTTAACGGATCAACTTCCCTTGAATAAACTTTAATGGCCCTTAATCCCTAATTCGATCTGCCAAATTTCGATCCCTTCAGCAGTTCTGGAGAAGCTGTTTTGGCTAAAACTAGGTCAACCAAAATGGCCGCCGAACCATTTGACCAATCAAGTTCCCTTGAACAAACTTGGTTCAGCTCTTGCCCTAGATCATATTTCATGGGGTTTGTTTCATTCCACCAAGCGGTTTCGGAGAAGATTTTTAGACGTTTCAAAAAAATCGGCAAAAAATCAAGATGGCCACCGGCCAAATTGGCCGATCAGCTTCATTTGAACAAATTTGAATCTCTACAACCTAAGGATGCTTCCTGCCAAATATAAATGAAATCGTCCCATAAGTTCTCGAAAAGTAGACATTTTAAATTTTGCCAAATTGGCCGATCGGCTTCGTTTAAACAAACTTGGATCCCTATGCCCTAAGGATACTTCCTGCCAAAGATAACTTATATCGGCCTAGTGGTTCTTGAGAAGAAGTCGTTTAAAGGAAAAAGTTGATTGACGGGCGGACGGACGGATGATGGACTGACGCCGGACGGTCGCCATGGCATAAGCTCACTTGGCCATTCTGGCCAGGTGAGCTAATATCTGAAAAATATTATCCGGCGCTTGGTCTGTCTATGTCAGATCCAAAAGTCTGAATGATCTGAGCTGTGATCTTCCTCTTTTCGTTCGCTGATACCGCCAGTCCTGTAAGTGACTATCGACATGATCATAAGCGTTAAGTGCGTGGATCCATGGTTTATTAGAGTGCGCCGTGCGGCCTGGAACCTCCGTCTTCAGCACTCGAGGTTTCTGTCAGAGTTACCTCACCCTTACCTCCTTTAGTCGCCTCTTACGACACGCAGAGGATACGGAAGGTGTATTCTAAGCCCCACCTACAAGGCAAAGAGCTGTGATTGTCTGCTCCATTTATTGGTGGGGTGCCTGGATGTAGTCACGTGATTGACCATTACATCATATATATGTGGCGATCATGAATTTTGGATTGTTATGGCATGGTACTATATAGGGTATAGCATGGCATGGCATGGCATAGGGCCAAGCAGGACACAGGAAAGAATAATGTCTCTGGCCTATGAAAGCTATGACCATTATTCAAAACGACATTGAACATGTCGGATACAGGATACAGTACTTACCTGAGCAAGATCCCCATAGTATTGCCCCATGAGGAAGTCATGGATATAGTCCCAAGAGAGAACACTAAAGCATTTAGTATCTCTGTGTGGATGCATGTGTGTGTTCATGTATGCTCAT